>WBNH01004855.1:0-36229 GCA_013401255.1 Urocolius indicus
GTGCCCTCAGCTGGCCCTGCCTCTCTTGCAAGGGGCCTGGATCAGGTCGGTGCCACCTGCCACATGTAGCCCGGCCCAAAAAAACCCAAATCCCTCAGCACCTGTTCTGCTGCTCCATGGACTGTCTGAGTGCAGTTTGGTCTTGGCTCTGAAGCTAATTGCAGTGAGTGTCAAGTTTCAGATTTTTTTTCCCCCCATTGTTCCCAGAGAAAGGATTTTGCCAGTGGAATGAGTGTAATTGGCTTCAGCTGGTCTGACATGTCATGACTCCACTAGGTTTCAGTTACCACCACAGCATCCAAAAAGCTCTTGCCCCATCAGGTGCCACTGGGAAGGTTCACACTGGCATAGGAAGGCAATATAACCTTCAGCTTTACACATCTGACCACATGAGTATTTCCACCAGTGTACAAGCATAAAGAAAAAAAACTGAATGTTTGGGCCATACATTTTTCTCAGCTGTTAATGTTGTTAATGCTCCTAATCTCTAAAGGAGGTATTTGAAGATTAGTATGAAGTGGGCCACTGAGGTGTGAAGACTCAAAGCTTAACCAAAACTACAAGGCTTTAAGATAAATCTTATTTGCCATAAAATTATGATGGCCCTGGTTATAGAGTGGAGACAATCTCAGAAGGAAAGGGAAGGGCAAACCAGGATACACAGCACAGGACACTCCCTAAAAAGCCTGAACCAGAGACAGTCATTCTGAATTTCTCCATTTGTCTTCAACACTCCTAGACAGGCTGGAAAAACAGAAAGTCTGTCATACCACACCATATGGGCCTATCCTGAGGGCCAGTCATCTGAAATCCATCACATAAGTGTGAGCTGAATGAGTGACTGAAATCTGCATCACACAGTTCTGCCTTGTATGGCTCTGCTAGCACCGAGGCACTCAGAATATTAATGGATTTTACAACAGCCAGCGGACAAATGAGGATGCATTTACATTGGCAGGCCTTAGAAATAAGTCCACACAGTATTGTTCAACTGAATTTCTGTGTTTTCTGGTTGGCGGAGTTTTTGTTTTAGTTAATTTAGTTGGTTTGGTGTTAAAAGCCTAACGTTATTGGAAAGAAAGCTGTCATGGTTTGACATGACAGCCTATTCTGATAAGGGGAAGGAGCTGTAAAGATGGCTCCTGTAAGAAGTGGCTCAGACCCACTTCTGGGGCTGAGTCAATTAGACGCCTCCACGATCACTTTTTAAGAAGAAGCCAGAAGAGGAGGTTTTTTTACCTCGATCTTCTTCCTGCTTCTTACTTCTTCTGTCCCTTCTTCTTCTTTTGGCTGGTGGTGGTGCAAAGAGTAGGAACAGTGAGAGAAACAACCATACGAACTCCAAGGTCAGTGATGAAAGAGAGGAAGAAGTNCCGAGAGAGGGACCCTATAAGTGCAGAAACTGCAACCGTGGTGAAGAATCCATGCCAGAGATATTCACCAAGGCTATGTCTCGTGTGAGGGACCCTGTATTGGCAGAAGCCTCAGTTACTGGTAACAGCCCACACCAGAGAAGTTTGTTGTAATTTTCTCATCATCCTACTCCCTTTTTGCTTTTATTCCATTCTATTTCTTGGAGAATAAACTTTCCTACTCTCTAAGTCAAGTACTGGAGTTTGTTTTGCCTGGAACCATAATTGGCAGTGAGCCCTCCCTGCCCTTATCTTAATCCACAACAACCTTGCTTATCTTTTTACTCCCATTTCACTGGAGCCTCTGCCATCCTAACAAGGGTGAGAGTAAATGGGGTCACCAAGCGAGAGACTGTCGTGGTGCTGCTGTGCTAGCTGGGCCAAACCACGACAAAAGCACAGAAAAAAATATCCAGTAGTTATCTGTACATGGAATGATCAAGGGCTCCTGTGGAGGAAGAACCATATAGTTCAAGGCAGTAACATGCTGCACAAATCCAAAGCAACTGAATTTATTTTACAAAGCAAAGATTTAGTTTAGCACTTCCCAACTTTCCCAAGTTACTTTGTGTTTTAATATTTCCATACTGGGTAATTGGAATAAGATAATTAAGCAAACTGTGGTGCACAGGCCACTGCGGTTGTCTCATCGCTTCTTTTTTTACAAACCCTGGGACATTTAGCCACTGCAGATTGAAGTCATAAGCTCATTTTCAGAATCAGTGCACTACAGTTTTAAGCATCACTGGGAAATGCTTCCGCTCTTCTGCAAAGTCATCACAGGGTATGAGGAGCAGTTGTTCCTGAGACACAGGAACAGAGCAGTCCGCATAACCAGGCATCTCATCTCCAGCCTGGCAGGTCTCATCTAAAAAATGCCAATTTGAATGCTGGAACAGACACAGAGTGACTACTGCAAAACATGACAGGACCCGAAGAGGCTGTCTAGAGTCACGGGACACAATAGAGCAGAAAGCTATTTTTGGAACTATTCTTTCTTGTGCAGCAAATAAGTATTTTTCATTTCTTCAACTACTTTCATAAGCAATTTCTCACCAGCACTAGGTTTGATCTGACAAATAACATACAATATCTACCTATCTAAGCCCCATTTTTAGTTGTTTTTCAGAGCAAAGAACCACAGGGGATCTTCTAAGCTACTGTAAATTCTTGGTTCATTATGGAGCTCATATCATTGATAGTTGAAAAGTGAAAACTACTGGAAATTTGGCATTTTGAGCATTCTTTAAAATCTATGAACTGCTGAGCTCAGAGAAGACACCAAACATAAAATAACTCAATACAAGAAAATTATTCAAATCTGGTTTGAGTTTTGTTTTTGTCTTGGAAATTATAATTTGGACTTCTTCCATGCACATAAGCAAAATTTAGGAGTGCAGTCAAACACATGTGCACAGCTCCCATTGAGGCTGCTAAGAGTTTCTTATGCTTAGTGAAGGGTTAATAATTTTCCGTGAGCCTCTAAATATTTTATTTGCAGATATGCTAGAATGTGTATGAACACTATGTGCAATTGTTATCACATTTTATATCCCTTCAAATGCAAGTAGATCTAGAGAATGAAAATGATCACATAAGTTTAACAACAGTAGTCTTATTTTGTGTTCTTGCAATCCAAACATGATTGCTCCAAAAACTGAATCATGAACTAATGCTTTCATAAATTGTGAGTTATGTCCTCTTAGTATTTGAAAAATAAATGAATAAGTTAGTAATATTTGGAAATGTGGTTACTGTACAGTATAAGCGTCAAGATCACTCCAGGTATGCCAGGAATCACTATTATACAATATGGGTCCTGGATATTAGTCTTTGGAGTATGTTCTTACCATCACAATGATTTAATGATTACTTAATATATAAATAATATCTGGAACATTTTATAGTATCAGAATGCCTTCTAGAGGTGAGATATCACTGAGGATCTCACGTGTTTTTTGTGCCAGAGAAAAGAAACATAGAGGTATAATGGGATTCAGGCCTTCAAATATAGCCTTTCACTAGGTTGGAGCTAGTAACATATGGCATGGTCCCTATGCTGTGAAGGATATCTTGGTGATTTGGATCTCATATGGAGTAGCAGTGGGAAGCAACCCTCCTAAAAGGTGAACCTTTGGGCGTTCTGTTTCTGCATAACTGCTCATCCCAACCCAATTTTTCTGACTTCTTGCTCATTCTTCATATCACATACGCAACCACTCAGCTTGTCAGAAATCAGATTTGCAGATGCATCTGGTTGGGAATGAGAGACACCTAGCAGCCAGTCCTGAGCTGCACATACATCCTATGTAGGGTCAAGGAGTGGAAAGAGAAGTCTGTTCTGGGAGCCTCGGTGCCAAGATACATGACAAAAGAATAGCAAATATACTTGCAATTATGGAGAAACTCCCTAGTTTTGGTGAACTCACACCTCTTAGCCATCAATACAGAAAGAGAGGCAAGAAGGGATAGAAAGCTCAGAGAACTGATTTGACTGGAAAAGAGCTCTAAAATCGTCAAGTATTACCATACTCAACAACCTAAAATATTCAGTTTTCAAGGAACTGTCCATCTGGGACATGGAGCGTAGACTTTCTACATCCAAATAGTCCACCATATCAGCTGCAGAAGTACTACAGTCCCATTCCCTATAGTTTCGTGACTCATGAACTTGGCCTGAGCAGGGTTTATATTTCCCTGTACTTACATTTCATCTTCCCTGCACAGTTCTTCATCCCATTTAGTGCCTAAGTTGTGGCAGAGAAATTATCAAGGTCTCTCTCCATTACCTAGCTTCTTTCTCTCATTAAACACACATAAACTTACCATTTGAGGCTGCTCTATCACATTTGGTTGCAATTGGGCCATGAGTTCCAGCACTATTAGTAAAGGACATGAAATGGTATTCCATGAGACTCATTAGGAAATTAAGTTAGGCATAAAAAATCCCCATTGCTCATTCACAAAAGAAAAATAAGCACTGGACAATCTGTTGTTGTTCTATCCAGCTCCACTAGAAACTGTGCTGCATCTGTCACTCCTTATTTGCCTGCCTATGAAGTCCTACAGAAGAAAAAATCATTGTAATGATCAAAGCTGCTCAAAGCAGTAAGATGAGTCAGGTCCATTTCAAAAGAGAAAAATTGAAAGAGACGTCCAGACTTGCATTCACCACATGCTCTCCATCTGCCTTGGCCACTTGATTTCCCAATTCTTTTCCTTCTTCCCTGAAGTGACAGGTCCCTGAACAGGCATCAAGTATTCCTCACAGAATTAAGGAATCAAAGGATAATTCAGCCTGTAAGGGGCCCCAGAGGTCTCTAGTCCAATCTCTTGCTCAATAAGGATAAGATCAGAACAGCTTTCTCAGGACATTGTCTAGTAAGGTCTTGAAAACCTGCAAGGACAGAGGCAGCAGAATTTCTGTGATTGAACTGTTCCAAAGCTCAGCTGTCCCCATGGAGAAGAAATTTAATGTATCCAGTCATGATCAACATTGTTCAACTTAACGCTCTTTGTCGCTCATCTTCTCACTATGCACCTCTGTGATGAGAACAGCTCTATTATTTTTATAACTTCCTCGTCAGTAGTGAGGGACTTTGGTCACTCCTGAAGTCATCCTCCAGGATGAACAAGCAGTCATCCTTCAAACTCTACCTACAAGACAAGTGCATCAGCCCTGAAGACTGTGGGTGTCCTATGTTGAATGTGTTCGTATTCATTGATGTCTTCCTTATATTGAGTCCACAAAACAGACTGTAGTAATCCAGATAGGGTCTAATGAGTCTATTTGTTATAAATGTATTACATTTTTTACCATTTTTACAGTATTATTGTATTTTTACAGTGCTATTATCTCATTATTTCTGTTTATCTGAGTAGCAGGAGTTATATGTGTTTCATACATGTGTGCAAATGTTCTCCTCTTTGATCAGGAAAGAAAAAATGAAGAAGAAAGGAAAGGACTACTGACAAGGAGGCTATTGTTAGAAACCGACAATAGAGCCATGATAATGTTTAGTTACGATTCTCAATTTTTTTTTACCTTTAGGTGATTCTTGTCCTGTTTTTAAGGATACAAGAACAGTGAATTAAATAAAGGTATTGCATTGCAAAACTACTGAGAAAACCAGTAATATCTTTTGCCCATAGCAAAAATCCACTGTTTGTTTCATTTTATGCTTCCTATTACATATAAAATCTGTGGCTGAATTTGCTTTATTGTCTACTGTTATAGTCCTACATCTAAAAGTACAGAATAAGCAAATATCACAGTTGAAAAATAATATGGAAAAGAAAGTCTCAGCTCACAGACCTTGCAAAATAACAACAAAGGCATTCTGGAAACAACCCTCATCCCTAAAAATATTGTCCAAAAGTAATAATTAGCACTGCAATTACCCTACAGATTTGGCATCTGTCTTACGTAAGCTTTTAGGCTGCAAGAAAACAGGTCAGTGTGACTTCAGTTGACACTTACAAATACACAAGATTGGAAGAACCAACCAAAACTCAGAAAAATACCATGCTAACTATATCTGCTTCCACTTGGACAGAGCTACATGGGATGCTGATGTTTTCACCAGCCTACCAACACCACCTGTGTGTGTGTTATACAACAATTCTTCTAAGCTGTTATGGAAGCAAGAGTTACTCCCTTGCCAGTCATGTCATTTCCACTATGCTTTGTGTTACATTCAGTGTTCTTGGAGCACTAAATACTCACTTGCACTGTATGGGAACCAAGGTGGTTGCACGGCCACCATGGGCTCCACTGAGGAAGCTCAGCCCAAGCCATGATAGACGTGGCAGACATGCTGTGGCAGCTGAGAACTGAAATACTGAAGCTACAATCTGCAGCTGTGGCTAAATCTCTTTGGCCTCTTCCAGCAGACAAGCTAATGGGACTTAAAGACTGTAGCATCATAATTTGCAGGCTGGCACAGCAGAGGTAGATGGACTCCAATTTGGGTTTACCTGAGACATGAATATCAGTAATTCCTGTGGTGTGGAAGGATATCTGCCTGCAAGGTAAAGCAATCATGGCCTCTGCTGCCGTTCCTCACACCATGTTTGGCACAGTCTCAGGAGATGGGGTAGACTTTGCTGTAGCATTCACATTCCATTTGGTTTTTCTCTCTATGAGCAGAAGAACTTGTGCCTCTGACAAAGCCCTTGGTCAGTTTTGGCTAACAAGGACATTTTTTAAAACTCCTTTTGTTTTTTTCTTTCTCTTTAGGAAAATAATTGGATGAAACCAATACCAGATCTGATGCCAGAACAGATCTGTCTTCTTCCATTCTCTGAAATTTCCAGTCTCTTAGACATGCAAAACCAGACACTTTAGAAGAATAATAGCAATAATACTTTTATCTCTATTCGTATAACATACTATTCTTATCCATGTGTTTCTAAAAACATTGGAAATCTGCCATAAAATACTGTAGATTGAGGCCATCTGCAACAATTTATTTACTCCCTTTGAAGATTAACAGTTGCCCAGCTCCCAGTATGGAGGTGAAATTAGGCACGAGACTGCTGAGTTTGTTTTGTTTCCTGAAAATCAGCTGCTTCTTTTGAGGAACATTGAGAAGTTAAACGTGCTGTGACATCAAAATTGTGAATAAAATTTGAGAAAGTTAGGATATACTTGTTTTGAGACAGATATACTATGCGTATATATACACTTATACAATTGAGAGATTATTCATATGCATATGAAACATGCTCTATTTCTCAGATAATTGATACATTTATTAGAGTGTGAATGCTTAGTTCTCAAGGCAATTCATGGTCCTTTTGGTTGTTAACAATGGAATCTCATTTAATTTCAGTTTTTACAGAAGCAGTGTTCAATTTCCTATTTCATAAACTAATGCCAAGCTTCCCAGCAAGTGCCTGCCTTGTGAGATAATCTTGCACTCATTATCTACACCAGCAAAAATACACCCTTATGACTGAAATAAATGGCACCTTGAAAGAAAATAGAAAAGGAAAGCAGCTCCCCACTGTGATGAGAGAAAACAATCTGAGCATAGTATTTCAGAACCTGTTTTGATTGATACATAGTGAGAACTACCATCAAAATAAAGATAATGTCACAGAGCTCAATAAAAGAGGAATAGTGAGAGGGTGTAATAATATCTGAAGTAATAAAACCATGTTTCTGACAAAAAACTCAAACAAAGAGCATACTAATACAATCAATGAAAGAATTAATGAGACTGGATTTCCTTCTAAGCAATCTGTCACGTTTTTGCTATAATGATGAGCAATCCATTGAAAAAAACACATTTACACTTACCCTTACATCATGCTGCAGAGGATTTATAAAGAATAATTTGCGTACACAAAGTAAAGAAGCTAGTGCAAAAAACATAGTGTTGTCACATGTACCACCAAGCTCTATTTCCAGCTAATGTGTTAATCTGTGTGATGATTCTTCCCCACATGCATGTCATTCACATTAACCGTCACTCAAAGAGACTTTTAAGACAGAGGTCCATCAGAAGCACAGCCTGAAGTCTCCCAAGTCTGAGACATCTACTCCCTGCTGTTTGTCCAGATGTGACCTGCTGTTCTGCATAGGAGGGCACTGTTGTACTGTGCTAATTAAAGGCAGGCAAACAAAACAAAAATAGGCAGTAACAAAGCCCTTAGTGCTTACACACTTTTGATGAAGTGATTACAGTGAATCTTTACCCTGCACCACTGGCATCCCATAATACTGCTACTGGGCATGAAAATGTCCCCAGAAGACAGCAAGTATTGCTCAGTCCCTCTCCAGCTGCCCTCACGTTGCCTCAGCTTACCATGTTCACAAAGTTCACCTCCACTTACAAAGGTGAACTGAGACTTACGTGCTCGACAAAACGTCATCTGTTAAGGCAGGAGCATTTGCTTTGACTTCTTCCTGATTTTCTGTGTACTGCCTTCCCCTTGTCAGCCTTTATCATAAGATCCATCCTCCAGCTCTTCTAGAAAAGGGAGAGTCAACAGTGTGTGTAAAGTTAACTGCTGGGAGCTCTCTCACCAGCCCTCAGGAAACAATCAATATAAAAACAGTGTTTGGCTTCTGTGTTCATTGCTGATAAGGCAGGATATTAAAGTTCAACTTTTATTCATTCAATTTATTCATTGATAGTGCAATTCTAAACTTACTTTTCTGTTGTCAGTTTCTTTATGTACAAGAAATATCAGTATGAGTAGTCCCTGAAAATGTGTCGCACTTAGCTGAAGTATTGCATTTTTCTGGAAACACGCCTTTTGCTCCTTTCTCCCGTCTTATCTACATTATAATCCTTCAATCTTTGCCAGAACAATACTTTCTATAAGAGTTGTATCTACAAAAATAACAAAACCTCTTTGCAGAGAGTCACGTGTTGCAATATTTTCATGCCAGTAGCAGTTTAACTCCTGAATTGTTGCCCCTGTAATGTCTCAAGTCTATCACTTTCTGCAACCCTGACCCATGTCTGAGACTCAGAAAAATAGAGCAGCTTTGTGTGCTATGTTTGTGAAGTGAGAGACGTCTGAATATCTCCAAAGCCAAAAGAACTTTCTGAAAAAGATCCCCCGTATCTCTACATTTGATTGTTTTCCAAAGACCCTTTTGTGTTGCCTAACTTGCCCATACCTATCCCCCTGGGAAGTGCATAGTGCTTCCTCTTGTAAAACAAGCTCTTCTACAGGAAGCAGACAAAGGGCACTGAGCTTCACGTGTTCCCTGTATTCCTTGCAGTAGGAAAGCTAAGCACCTAACTGTAACTACTCTCCTCTGGCTTGCCCTTTCACACCAGTTCATATTGATGTGACTTCTCCTTTCATCTTTAAGCATCAGTCTGATCAACAATACAGTAATATTGAAGGTTTGTGTTTTCTTCACAATAGTTTATGGCCTTTCCTTTAAACATCTTGCATCTACACAGTAGTCTTTTCTATCTTTGGGGTTTTTTTTCCCCCATAGATACAAGTGCAGGAAGAAGAGCAGGCCTTCTTACCTGTGAGCTTAAGGCTAGAATTTTACTCTTTTAAGAATTAGCATATTTAAATTACAATTTTGCACTCTGGTCTGTGCAGATGTTCCTCTCAGCCTCACAGCCAACAGCACAAGAGGATAAGGGTTTCAAAATGAGTATATCAACTTGTTTTCTTCCTGAGAATCGGGAGGATTGGATGTGGACTAACAAAAATATGTCCATCAGTAATACTTGTCCACTGTTTTCTGCTAGGAAAAACACTTTTAATCTATCACAGGTCCCAGAGTGATGACTGCATGTTACACTGACAGAAATGGGTCTCAGACCCAGAAAGCCTTTCAAGGAATATGACTCAATGTTATTTCTGCTGCATATGCAATTAGTGAAGAGTAAACAGGTAGCAGGACTGGACTGTAAAGGGTTTGGAAGTTGTATCATGATGTACAGGATTCCATTAACACAGAGTCTGATACATGTGCCCTGAGCAGGCTTGGATTTACCAAATAAGTGTGGTCAGAAGAATTTCCACCTTCTGTCAAATCTGTACTGCCTGCCATGCAAACAGCTGTGTACACGAACCCAAGGCTGTATGTACCCCAACCTCATGTCCAGCCTGGACCTCATCTGGTCCTGTGGTAGACAGAAGCCTGTTGCAAAATAAAATCTGACCAGGATACTAGGATCACCTCCTGCCAAACCTTTAGTTTATACTCTTGGTTTAGTACTCATAGAAACATGTCCTCACCACAAGGACATATCCCATCCTATGTGGTGAGAATGTCCAACTGTCTTGAAGCTGGTCACTGTAGGAAAAAAAAATAAAAGCAGAAAAGCAGATGCTCTGTAAGCAGCTCATTGTCCTGTGCATGGGAAAGGTACAGGGGTTTGTCTGTAGAGGGAAGGCCAGACAGGATTGACATTTTACCAAGCACAGCTGTGGTGCCACAGCCATGCAGCTCCTGGCTGGGCTGTGCAGGCACCAGCTCAGGGCCTCACAGCACCACAGTAAGCACTCTGCCTTCAGCAGTTCCATGAAGGTCCTCCCTGAGGCTCTTGAGGGAGGACCTCTTGAGGTCTGTCTTCCCAATATTTACATTGTACAAATCTTATGCAAAGAACTACTGTATAGTCAGAAAAAAAAGGCAGTTCATACCACCGAAATATATAATTCCTACTTTTTTGTGTGCTAGACTGATGAACAAGAGATGTCACGAGTGAGTGAATTGGTTGTTGTTCTCTTTGATATCACATAAATAAAATTAACAAATAGATTCTTTGTTCATTCCAAAGACATCTTTTAATTCAGATTTACTAGTGTCACTAGAGAGACAAATTTTGTTATGATCTCCAGCACAAGGCTGAATAATTGAATTGTCAGCCAAGAAACTAGTTGAGATATTTAAAAAATATTGATAACTCTTGGCCACAGAAGTACTGTAGAGTTTTCACTACAGATTTGTTCCTTCTTTAAGACTTTCACATCATTCAAGTGCAGTCAGTCATTATTACTTTAAAGGACATTTCTAATTTGTTATTATATTATCTCCACAGTAACTGAACATTGTTCAGTGCAGGCAAGGTTGCCATGGCTAGCAACAGTTCTTGGAACCACAGGTATTTATGTTTTATGTATTGCTATCAATCACAGAAGAGATATCAGTACAGTTCTTCTCAAAAGAAAACAGGTTCTTTATTATTACAAACATGTTCTTTATTATTCTCTTGTCTTTTGATGATTCATCTCATGTACAGGGAATGCTACTTTTGTATCTTAACAACTGGTAGTATTAAGTATTAGAAAACACCCCAGCCTTTCTAGGCCAGAAATTACAGTCAAATTTCCCAGGAAACAGAAAATAAGGCAGCTTCCTTAAATGAAGAACTGCACACAGAAATCTAAAATCAAGTGGAGATTGAAAAGTTTACAATGGAATTTGGTAAAGTACTGCTGACTGCAGCAGCACACAGAAGGACATAAAGATGCAAGAGACATTCTTCAATTTTATGGTTACTATATATGTATTGATAAATACCCTGCTACAATAGTACCTCAATGTTACTTTCATCTTCAAGATTGTGCCTGCCCTGCAGAGTTCTCCTACGTGGAGAAAGGCTGACTGTGGACGTGTCACTCTGTGCATTCCATACTCAGTCACAGCACCAGTAGAGCTGGCAGTGGGGCCACCCACCTGCTCCTCCCCTTCCCGCTGGGCATCCCCGCTGGCTGCAAACTACTAAGCAGCCGTGTGTTCTCTGCAAATAGCCTCAATTAGTAACATTGTCCCTGATAATCAATAATGATAGTTCAAGCCATATCCCGCTATAACAGTGTCATAAAAGGAAATCAAACTCTTTCATATTAGGTCAATTAAGCTGCAAGTAATAAGAGTCTCATAAGTCACTGGAATGACATTTAAAATAGATTACTGAAACCTGAAATAGTCTTTATTTGATGTGGGCTTTATCTTCTGACATGAAGTATTTTCAAATCTTTGCACTCCTTGTAAAAGCACTGCCGAACCTGCTTACTATCAACATGGGCAGTGCTGCTGAAGTCAGTAGTAAACAGAAAGTTTAATAGCAGCTCCAAGTTCAGTAAGCTGTGGGGCTGGGCAAACAAGAAAATGAACAGCCTTCAAGCTAATAGATTCAGGAAGAATAATGGAGTAGCACAAGCAAATAATGGAATAGCACAAGCAAATAGGAAATTATCTGCATTTTAAAACCAAGTGAACAACTGGCCAACCTCCTGAAATAAGTATCTAGTCTTTTTTTCTAATGAATTAGTCATGAGGTTTTCTATTGAATTTTTTCATGACAAATCTCTGGGTTATATCTAAGTGTATTATACAAAGAAATCTTTTCTATATTGATCATTTTTTTTTTTTCCTAAGAGAGCATGATTTATTGCTCTTGAGTAGATAAGAGATGTGGTTTTACCCCTAAACAGTGAAACTAGAATATCAGCATAATCCTTCTTAATGCTTTCTTTGCTACTTTAGCTGTGTAATCATTTCCAAAAATATCTGTGTGACTAGGGATCCAACTGAGATCAACAACAGCTCCAATTGATTTCAATTGTTCACGCAGCTGTATGACTTAAGAATATATCCTTTCTCCCTGTTTGGATTGCTAACAGAGACCCAGTAAAATCCTGTAGGATTTTATCTGTTTGTGTGAAACTGCCTCCTAAGTAATATAAACCTGTCAGTTTAAAGCTGGGATAATACAGTTACCTAGAGCTAGATCTTGCAGCACTACTTATGTCCATGAGCTCATAAAAAAACCTCAGGAAGCACTGAATAACTCATAGGGGAAAAAAAATTAAATCAGTCTGATAAGGGGATACATAAATTAGTGTTTTCAAATTTAGACAGAAGTCAATGGGAACTTTCATGGGAGCATAAATAGGCCTCAAGGCAATATGTCTCCTTGGCCAAAATTAAAACTCCACCAACACAACATTGATGTTAATATATAATATCTCTGCAATTAAAATTAAAGATAATATAGAATTTTCCAGAATATTACAAGGCACAGATGGAGGGAAGAAGCAATTATCACCAGCAGGTTACTGATTAATGTAATTTTAACTATACCAACATATATCAAACTTTTAAGTACTATTGGCACTATGACTAAGTCATCAGAGCTAACAGGTACAACTAAAACACTGAGAGCCAAAAAGTTTTCTATTTGTCATGAAAAATACATATAGTATTTCCTGATCCTGAAATGTATGCTGTATTGGATTGCAGATCTGACCTCTCACAAGTCCTCTTCCTTAGAAAATGAGATCTTCCCACCTGCCATACTTGTGAGTACCATTAGTCTCCTAGATCACTGTAAGGCCAGACCAAAAGTATTTTGCCAAGTCATACCAAAATACCAAAATTTAAGCACCTTCAGTAATAAATTGCATAGATGATACAAAGAAAAGATGGTGATTGTGAAAACTTTGCTTCAACTCTGAAAGATGCATAAAAAACCATTTATTTCTATTAGGTTTATCTAGTTGGCTTGATTGAGGTTAAGTGTTTGTTACTCCCTGAAAACACTGGCACAAGGCTTTAAAAGCATCTTGGCTGGGATTTTAGATATTTACATTGGTCTGAGGTGATCTCTCTTGGTTCCTGAGAAACAAATAAGCTCTTACAGCAGTGTGCTACAGAAGCCATAGCAGGCTTCTACATTGCTTTTCAGCTAAAGAAGGCCAGAGTGAGCTTTCAATTGTTTCTTTGATTTATTGAAATGATTTCCAAAATACTTCATCCTGTTTTGCCAAGCGAACCAGTACTGTTGACTCCCTTACAAAGAGGTTTTCAGGAAATATTTGATAGACAAGCTATCTACAATATGAAATTATATATTAGCAACACAATAGCTCCATAAGTGAAGGAAATTCTACTGTATAGTGGATTTGTATCTACTTTTACAGAAAACATCTCTTCTCATGGTTCTTCATTCTACTACTACAAATATAATACTGTGGTACCTACACTGTAGACAAACTTCCTCAAGATGTATTTCTTAATAACCGTTTTTCGAGGAATCTGCAGGACTGTCTACATTGCTTCCTTTGTAGCTATATTTGCATTTATGTTCACAATTTGCTTTCATTTCAAGACATTGTTGATTTCATTTCTGTATCACTGGACACCTGCAGTTCTATTGCTGGCCCATACTTCTATATTTGTTTTCTCTGTCTTTCACACAACCAAAGATTTGTCAATACAGGATACAAATTACATTCTGAGAGATTAAAAGTAGAAGTTTTTTTTTGGTGTTTATCAGGATATTACAAGGTAAGTGACCACATAAAGTGTGAAGAATTGGAGTGCCAAGCTCTTTGTATTTTTTTAAAGAAGCATATGTATTGTCCTAATAATTTAATTCTCTTTTCCCTGATGATTTTTATAGTCCCGGATCTTATAAGCAATGCTCATTTTATATAAGAATATGAAGGTAAATAAATCTACATGGGAACTATGCATTCTTCTATTTAACACAAAAAATATTAAGTATATGCACTTCTGATGATTTCAGATGGAATTTAAGAAACTGATTAAATCCAACCTGTCTTCTTGATGTGAGAAGCTTACCATCATAGTAGAACTAATTTAGCATTTAATGATTTTATTCTGTTTTAGAATTGTTTTGGGAATTTATTTTTTCCTTCTATCAAACAGAAATAAGTCCTTTAAACTGGCTATAATAAACCAGCAGGAGTTAGCATTATGCCTGCAACATTTAGCTGAAACAGTAACTTTCCTTACTGGCAAATAGTTAATGTCATTTATTACATGACAATTTTACTGTGAAATGTTGTATACTGCAGAAAAGGCCACAATATGGATCTGGAGGGGAGAAATTCACCTGAGAATTCCCTTACAGTGTTCTTAGCTCACAGCACCATAGCAAAGAGCAGAGTTTTTGCTGCCATGAGGAAAATTTGGTGGTCTGTTCCCTCACTCAGCACACCTTCACACGACCGGAGGATGTACAAAAGTACTCCGTGTCTAGGCAACACTCCTGCCTGTCTCATCTGTCCCAGCTTTCACCCAAACTCCTAAAAGAGAAGCTGTATTTAAGACAGGACAAACCCTGAGAAAGATAGTGAACTTTAGGGAACAATTTTTTAAAACTCCGCCACTATACTTAATTCTCCTTTCTTTTGTGTTTGATTTAAACACTTCTGGACAAGAGCCTGAGAAGTCATTGTTGACAGAGGAGAATGGTTTCTGGTCTGCCACAGAGTATTCTCTCTTCTCCATTCGAAAATTCACCCTCTCCCTCACAGGGTAGGCACTGAACCAGCCCAAGGCCAAACAGGGGCACAAAGCTACAATCTTTTTTTATGCATCATCAGATCAAGATCCTCAGAAGAGATAAGCTGCAGATCTCAACAAGACTTAAGCACGAAAATGAAACTACTTTTATGCAGGTTTGTTTTCACATCTCCTTTCCAACTAGGAGATTTTATATTGAACATGGCTTAATTGACTGCAGTGTTCTGTATAATTGAGGAATCAAAGCTATAATTTCTTAGACAACACAAACTAATTCAGAACATAGGAACTCATCTCTTCACCTGGCTGGGAACACTAGGATTCTTCTCTTTTGGGTTTCACCTCATAAGGTATCTGAAACTTATGGTCAAGACTTTTACTTGATTCCACAGGGTAGAGCCCTACAGCCTAGCAAGCATGGTATTGCCATTGCTAGTAAAAGTCCACAACCTTTGTTTTATATCAGCAAGGTCTTGGAACTAGGATATGTCAGGATGTCTTGTTTTGTCTTGCCTGGAAATTTGTTTTAGCTAGGTGACTGTAATGGTTTTGTCTGGGCCAAGTCTGAAGAAGGGGGCAGGAAGCAGGGATAAGGGGAGCTACAGAGGTGGCTTCTTTAAACAAAAAGTTGCCAGCAGCTTCTTCTGTAGCTGGCAAAGCCAATGCCAGACAATTTTAAGATGCACCCACTGCTGACCAATGCCGAGCTAACTAGTGACCAAGGTAATGCTTCTGTGATTAACGTATTGGAGAAGGGGAAGAAGCTGCACAACTGCTAAACAGCAGCAGAAGCAGGAGGGAGTGAGAACGTGAGAACATCTCCACAGAAACCAATGTCAGTGGAGAAGGAGGGGGAGGAGGTGCTCAGGCCTTGAAAGACAGACTCCCCTGTGACCTGTGGTGCAGCCCATGGTGAGGCAACTGTGCCTCTGTAGTCCGTGGAGGTCCACGGGGGAGCAAACATCCACTCACAGCCCTCAGATGACCCCATGCTGGAGGAGGTGGATGCCCAAAGGAGGCTGACTTCATGGAAAGTACCCTAGAGTAAGGTCCTGGCAAGACCTGGGAGTCTGTGGGGAGAGAGGAGCCCATGCCAGAGCAGGTTTACTGTCAGGATTTGTGAACCTGTGAGGGACCCAAGTTGTAGCAGTCTGTTCCTGCAAGACTGTTCTCCCCATGGATGACCCATGTTGGGGCAGGGTACGAAGAGCTGCACCTATGGGAAGGACCCACATTAGAGATGTTTGTGGAGGGCTATCTCCTGTGGGAGGGACCCCACACTGCAGCAACGGGAAGCATGAAGAGGCCTCCCCCGAGAAGAAGCAGCAGCAAAGTCCATCTGTAATGAACTGGTCACAACCCCCACATCCCATCCCCTGCATTGGTGGGGGGGGAGGGAAGGAGAGTCCTGGGAAGAAGGATGGGTGGGGGGAGATGTTTTAAGATTCAGGTTTATTCTCATTTCCCTGCTCTGTTCTGATTGTTCATTAATAAATAAAATATTTTCTCCCCAGGTTGAGTCTGTTTTATCCATGATATTAATTGCTGAGCGATCTCCTTGTCCTTATCTCAACTCATGAAGCTCACATTATATTTCTCCCCTGTCTACTTTAGGAGGGGGAATGACAGAACTACTTGGTGGACATCTGGCACCCAACCATGGCTAAAGCACCACAGTGAGATGTAAGAGCAATTATTTACCTGCCAGGTGAATATTACCTAATTATTTTAAGTTTTAGCTTAGCTTTGTAGGGTTGTGTATTATAATGCCTAGTATGATAATACTTTTGAGATTTCTGTATGTAACAGATAGTAGAAGAGCAGTAGTTATTTTGTGAAGAGGCAGCTATGACTTAAAATAAAACTAGTGACGAGGATTATACAAGTTGTAAATTATAGTAAAGGTTTTGCAAGTGTGGAGACGAGATGAAATCACAGGCACCTGGGCTATAAACAAATCACTGATGATCAATTACTGGTCATTAAACCCTTGAGAGGCCAGTAAAACTGGCTTTACAGATAAAAAAGGGAACAAAGAACAAATTTTCACCATACGTAATTAAAACATACTATATATAGTATATTTAGATATAAAGTGAAATTTTGGACCAGTGAAGAAAGAGGAACGTGCAGTACGTGCTAAGAAACATATATAAATAGCCCCATGTAGAGTCTGGAGTAAGGTGGAAGAAATCCTCAGCAACTCCATACTTCTTCCAGTGAAGGACTCAGGACACTGCCAACTCACCATAGCCCTCTCCCCTGCTTCTTGAGGACCAACAGAAAGGTAAGAACAGTACCAGAGAAAGAGGTAGATATGAGCAAGTTGATGTGTACAAGTTTCAGTTGCATCATGAATGAGAGTGATCTATAATAATTGGAAAGTTTGATGTTGGGTTTACCCACACTCCATTCTTGTATTGATATGTAAAGTTTGGGTTTAGGGCACATAAGTTGCATGGTGTGTTTTATTTGATGTATTTTGCACCCAAGAACCCTCATTGTAGTTGTGAATGTGATACAAACATATTAAGAAAGTTGTTATTCTCAAGAGCATATGGTCTATGTGATGACAAAAACCACAAAGTGCACGAGACAGAAGCTGAAGTATGAGTTAGTGCTAAACCAAGTGTATTATCTACAGGAGGCACATTTCAGAGAGACAGTTTGGTTGTGCCTGTTGCTTGGAAGAATAAATAAAGCCTTGCTTTAGAAAATATGAACACTTTTATTCTGACAGCATTGTTTTCCCATTAGCAGCTTCCCATGGTATTGCCATCAGATTGTTGACAGAAATGTGATTTTGTAAACATTCATTTCTGGAGAGGGGGGACTCTGTCCCTTAGGCCATAATTTTTGTCACAATAGAATCAACTTTTCAGACTGCTAAAAATCATCTTTCAGTTGACCTTGCTAGCAGAAATATGATAAATGCTTCTGAAAATTCTTATTAAGCAAATTTCAGAGAGATGTTTATTGTAACTTCATGACATTCTTTTAAAAAATGCAAAACACAAAATACTCCTCTGAAATATATGCACATATTTAAAAATCTTCTTACAAAAATAACAGGATGAAGATAAGAATGGTCAAAATGACAATAGATTTACTGTAATACATGCTGGTGTTCCCAATTCCATTACTAGCATATAACACAGTCTAGCTGATCCTTCTGCTTGTCTGTTTTTTGATTTTTCCAACAAAGTGGACTAGGGGCTGGACTGGGCCAAATAGAACTCGGTAGAAATTGTCCTCTTTTTCATATGAAGCCTCTTAGGGCTGCTGTTGGCATATTTTCAGAGCACATCTGCCTGTGAATTTCTATTTGTGAAACCTGAAAGTCTGTATCTTTACTTTTTCTGGAAAACCTCTTATTCCCTCTTCTCTAAGTTAGCTGTTACCTTCACAAAAAATAATCTTAATGTGGCTGGGATGCCATCAGAGAAAGAAACTAGAGAAAACCTCACTACTAGTAATTAGTGTACTTTAAAAATATTGAAAGAACAAACAGAAGCTAGAAGAAAGCGCAATAGAGAGAACATGATCAGTACTGTGAAGTCAGCAAGAGGAAAGTGTGAAGAGAGTTTAAGGACAGATCAACTGCAAAGCCTTTTGGAAGAATTATGTCATTTAATAACAGCTCATAATCATTTCTGATGAACTCAATTCACCTCTTACAATGATTAAGTTCTATTATTCTCTCTGTACAAAAAAAAAAGAAAAAGGAATAAAAAAGAGGTCAAAGGGCTTCATATTTTTAATCCAAATAAAGACAGCTGAGCACAAGCCTTTCAGCCAGCCAAAGTTCTAGCTCTCATCTCTGAGAGATAAGAGAGATGATGGGAGTGAGATACCTGGATCTGCTGACACTTGGATTGATCCCAGCTTTGCACTTGTTCTCCAGGTGGCAGCATTGGCAGTGGCTAGAACTGCTGTATACGCAACTGACTTTCCACATAGAACTGACAAGTGGGAGCTGATTTCCTTGAAGAATTGACTTATGACCTCCCTTTCATTAATCTGAATCACAACCGCTCAAGTCCTGCTAAGTAAATGAGAGCGGTCATTCAGACAACTATCTCACTCAGGGAAACCACGACCTTACATTGTTCAAAGGACTTCTGCTTGGTGGTTGAGCGTAGCAGTGATGGCTAGTAACATCATAAGCACTCAAACGCCCTGAATAAAACCACTGAGGAGTATCAGAAACCTGATAACACTACAGACAGCCAAGTCCTCTCTGATATGGCCAGACTGGAACCAGAAATCATTTACTCACTTAAGCAGCATATTGATCTTCTTATCTCCTCCTTATTGTTGTCTGTTGTAATGCAGTATAAATCTTTATTTCTCTGATTAATTGTAATATCATAAATGTATCTCTGGACAAGAAGTCCTGTCTTTCTTGAAGTAGCACAGCTACAAAGACATCAAAATAATTTCTCCTAGGTTAAGTGTTCCCTTTTATTTCAGTCTGTGTCTGCTGGCTATTGCTTGCATGATTATGAAGTTCCCGTTTTCAAAAGGAAAACAGAAAAGGAGGGAAATAAAAAATTTGTTATAAATGTCTAACTAGACTAGAAAAATACCCCACATTTCAAGCTTTTCCGGTGCTGTATCATTCTGAAAAACATCTATTAAGAAGTCTGCACCTGAAATATTTATTTTTACAAGTTGTTGGGAAGGATTAAAGCAAGGCAGAAATACCAGCACAAGCAATCAGAGCTATCTTGACGGGGTAGGTACCGCAGAGCTCAGAGGAAGAGATGTAAACTAATATTGTTGTATTCATTAGGAAAAGTTTAAAACATAGAATCATAGAATTATAGAATAGTAGGGTTGTAAGAGACCTTTAGAAGTCATCTACTCCAACTCCCCTGGCTATCTCCATCCTCTTATCTCTACTCTGTATTGGGCAAAGCTCATCCATCTTATAGAATCATGGAATGGTAGGAGTTGGAAGGGACCTTTAGAGATTATCTAGTCCAATACCCCTGCAGATGCAGGTCCGTCTNCAGACTAAACAGCCCCAGTTCCTGCAGCCTTTCCTCATGTGAAAGACGTTCCAGTCCCGTGATCATCTTGGACTCTCTCCAGCAGTTCCCTGTCTCTCTTGAGCTGAGGAGCCCAGGACTGGACACAGGACTCCAGATGAGGCCTCACCAGGGCAGAGTAGAGGGGGAGAAGAACCTCCCTTTGCCTGCTGGCCACACTCTTCTTGATATCTCCCAGGATGCCATTGGCCTTCTTGGCCACGAGGGCACATTGCTGGCTCATGGTTAGTTTATTATCAGTCAGGACTCCCAGTTTTCTTTCTTTCAAGAAAGAAAACTAAAGCTGTCAAGTTCTAGAGCTTGTGCTCAGCAATCTCCTGGATATTCCCACTCTGTAGAAAATGATAGCAAAAATTTGTAGTCAACAGCTTGAGCCTGAGCACATGAAGAAAGTAAACTTCCACATGAAACAGAGTCAAATAAAGTTCATAAAACTTTGTTGACTTTGAAAGGGAAATGTGATCTAATTGACCTCATAAATTACACTATAAAAAAAAAAAGTTTTATAGAATAGCTTTAGTGCAAAGGAGTGTGAAGTTACTCTGAACTGATTCCAGTGGATATTGATGCCATTGTACAGAATCCCAAAGACTAAACAGTGAGACTTCCATCTGTGATTTTGTGAAGGGTACAAGAATTATATGTTTACTAGTCTTGGGAAAGCTGATGTCAAAGCAGCTACCCCTAAACACTAACTCCTAACACTCCTAACAAACTGTTTTGTGCAGAAATGTCATGATAGTGGGCAAATAATACAGGACAAAGCTTACTTTTAAATCATGTTACTAAGTGCCCTGTTTTCAGGTAGAAATCCATCCTATTCAGGCATCACTGAGATTTGGGTTAACTGCTGTGCTTGATGGTGTTTTATGATCTTCAGTGCTGCACAAAACAAGGACTTTACAGTGCTATAGCCAGAACTTTTGTTTCAGATACTAAAACTTTAGGGCACAATCCCAAGACTATACCTTTGCCTGTCAAGGAAAACATGAAACCAAGTATATTTCAAACAGTGATATAACAGAGAGTTACAAATAATTATTACCAACCTTGAGACTGCCTTTATCAGTAAATTTTCGTCAGTCCTTGAGGTGCCCCAAAGGTCCCCTGTGGGTATGCTAGCTTCCCTAGGGCACAAGCACTGCTTCTCCCAGGGACAGTGGTCCTCAGGTGTCCTGGGGACAATCTGATCTCAGTGTGTGTTTGCTGTCTGTTGGAGATTTTGCAGCACAAAGTGACAGAATCTGTGCCTCTCTTCTTCTCTTTCCTTTCTGGGCTTTTTTTTTTTAGAAGGTTGTCATCTCTTCTTCCACAATATCTCTGAGCCTGGGGAAACAACCTCCTACAAACAACACGCAGCATTCTAACACCATTGGTCACTTAAAAAACAAAAAAAAAGTATAGTTGAGTGATGACAGGAGACAACAAATGGAAGAAAAATAGAATAAAAGGTGAAATGTGAGAGTTGAGAGCTCAGAAAAGTGCCACAAGAACCCCAGAGAAAGATACAATAAAGCACATCACTCCTGGCAGGCTGCTTAGGGGTTACTGAGGTTTTCAGTCGGAGTGGTAAGCAAGCTCCATGGTCACAGCATTCCCTCTCTTGCCCTCCAGCTTTCTGGTGGCAGAGATGGACAGCAGAACATCAGCGCAGAACATCAGTGAGCAAATCCTGTGATTTGCTGAACCTTTGAGTGGATAAGGCAAAAATGGAGAGGTGAGAGGACAAGTGGAGCTAGAAGCTGTGAGAAATACTGGGAGAGACAGAGGAGGAACAGTAGGGAGTTGCCACCTGTGTGAGGGTGGAGGCTGTACAGGAGGGAGGACAAGGAGCTTTTGCCTCCTGGTGGCTGCAGGAGTCCTGGTCACTTCCCATCCCAAGTCTGGAGAAAGTCTTGGGAGAAGACCAGCAAGCCAGAGAAGTCTGCCAAAAGTTAATTACTGCAAGACGGTAGAGGGTTGTAGTCACAGTTAAGCTCTTGATGGTGGTGGAGGAAAGAGCAGGTCCGTGCTCCCCACATCACACTACCTGCTCTGGGAAGTGTGTCTGCAGGATCTGGAGGAGGGCGTTTTGGACTCTGCTGTGTGTACAGCCCAGCAGTCCTGCTCTTCCTCCTCCAGGGACAGGAGGATCTGGATGCAAACCCTGGCTCTGTGCAACCCAGAAGCAGCTCCACCATCCCCTCCTGCGCCTGACCCAGGTCATGGCAGGGTGCAGGCTGCTGCACCAGGACCACAGCATGGACAGAACTAACAGGCCAGTTGTCATTGTCCTTGCCTAAAAGGCAGGGATGAAGCAGCCCTGACTGCCCCTGAGTCTGCTCTGACACTTCTTGCAGGGGCTAGTTGTCCTGCCTAAGCATCACACAGTCCATGATGCAACAGCAGCTCCCAGGGCCCCAGAGGGTGTCTATGCAGGTGCAATTCAGCTGTCTCTGTATTACTGCACAGTATTTTTATTCCTTTTTTCCAAAAAGACAGACTGGACAAAACCTTTCTAAAAGCATAATTATCTGCTTAAGCTTGTGTTTGCTGAATAGTGGTCTAGTGACAGGTATGCTAGATCAACGAAAATACATTTGGCACATACTACAGCCTTTTTGAGTCATCTTGTCCAGAGCAAATAGTACCAGACAGTAAGGCTGTCTCAGGAAAAGGAGGATAATTGTTTGGAACACAAATAAACAGTGAGCATATAATCTCACAATTCCTTTTTTTCCCCCATTTTTTCCTATAAACTCTTTCACTGGATATGGCCCTCACTATGGCTACATTACATAGGATATACCTTATTATCTTTCTAAACACTATTGCTCAGCGGTGACTTATGTACAAGATGTCCCTGGGCTTTTCCTTACACATTTATGTCCTGAAATTATCTGCACATATGCTTTGGAAGATTTCTCATAGTAGTACTGTCAAAGTTCAACACTCATGTTTTCAGGCTAAATTTAATCTTGCATTTATGATACAAATTGTCTTCTGAAGCATCTCAGCCTCAGTAACTATTATTGCAATAAGAGTGATGTACAAATATCTCTCTGGATTGGGTTCATCAAATACTCTGGAAAGCCTGCTTGCAATTTCAAGGTGATATTGAAGCTTCAAATCACACTCTGTAACTGAAAAATAAAAAAAATAACCATTGGCCAGGCTCTGATTGGTAATTCTTTATGATTTATGATTTATGATAATCACTTTCAAATAGCACTGGCCTTCAGTAAGTGAAAATGTATGGTTCTGTTTATTTCCATATCTAAGATTTTTTTTTCCCTGTAAGTATATCTAAGTTTTGTTAACTCATAAATTATTGTGATTTTTTTTTCCCCAACTCTCTGTGGTGTTTTCCAGCTGTTTAAAAGGATTACATCAACATATGTCCCGAAGTCCTTCACAGATTATTTATTCTCAGATCTGAAAAGCCTATTTCTCAACTTTTTTCAATAATTACATGTGAGATCATTGTTACTCTCTCAAAAGGTACATAAGGTATGTACTTCTCTTTACAATTCAGCACCCAAATATTGTTGTAGAATAAAAATTGATGAATATTTTCTGGTGATTTATTTTGGTTTTGTGTGAACTTTTCTTCAAGTATGTTATTATTGTGTTACATGGCATTTGCAGTGTTGTTTGTCCAGCTTCAGCACAGAAGCACAGTTTCTTTCTATATCTGCTCACCAGTTTTTCATCAGAACTAATTATCATCTGCATAAACCTTAGTAACCTGAGAAGCATGAAAAATGTATCACATTTTTCCTCAGGTGCCTAAACACAGCCTAAACAGACACCTGATAAAACAGTGCAGCTCACAAAGGTTTCATGGAAGTTTAAAAAATCCCCTTTTTTAAACTTTTTTTCTTAATATGAACAGCCACTGGGATCCTTGTGATGTACTAAAGACAGAAAGGTATTTGTCACTGATCATATGCCCTACTTGGTAGTCTAGCAGACTTGTTTTGTTCCTTCAGGTCTACCTATGGGCAATCGGATTTGATCCATCTTTTCTGTAACTACAAGAACTACTCTGTCAGTTCCCTCAGTTATCTCACAGCAATGAGGGTATCCAGCTCCTTCTTTAAACATGGCCACACAATATGAAGGACTTGCATAAATGTGAAAATGATTGGACAATTCAACTCTTTCCTGCCTTATTTAATATCCATGAGCCATTGATCCACCAGGAAATGGCTTCAAATTCTTTCTCAGCTTGCTTGCTGATATTCTTATGTAGAATCTAAATGTTTACATCACCTTGATGCTCTGATAAGTGTAGCACGTGTCCTTTCCCCCCATCTATTATGAATTTGTGCATTTATTTCTCATGTATTTTCAGTGGGGTTAGCCTTGTGATTTTAAGCTTTGTGAGTCAACTGGATTTTTTTCCACTCCCTGTATATTTTATTTTACACGTAATAACATTATTTTTGGAAGTATGCTAGTTGATGGATGAAAAATAATGTTACGCTGTTTAATCCCAGATACATCCATTCTTTTGGTGCCCTTTGCTCCTGTAGGAGTTTCTGAGATTATCTCTATGGTTTGTTTTCCATACGTCTTACTTCTCAGTGTTCTTTTCCTAGTTAGTTTCCAGTAAGTCTTCTAAAGGCAAGTTGATGTAAAAAATATTTTTCTTTTAGTCTCTTCCTCTTTATTGTCAGACATTGCATGCAAATCTAGAGTGCAATATTATTTAAATTCCCTTCAATTCATTCTTCAAACTTCTTATAAAATCTCAGTACTAGTGGGACTTTCTTAGCCCCTTTCTCTTATCTGGGTTATGATCCAGTCCAGTCTGATTTTAATTATGTCTCATTCCAAACAGAAGTGTTACATCAGGAATTTTTCATCCTCCCAGAGGATTATCCCTTAAAGACTCATTTCTCAACATGTATCCGTTGTAGGCTCTGATTGCACAAGATTGCTGTAGCTGCCAAGAATATCTAGAGAATCTCAGAGATCAAGTACTTTCAACCATCCTTGTGCCAAATTCCTTTCATCTTGATATGACATTCCTACTGTCCCTACCTAGCTGGAGTAGCTATGACACACACAGACAAACCCACTAGCCTTCCTTCCAGGCAAATAGTTGTTTTTGTGCTTCTACAACATTCTTGCCTTCTGCAGCTCTCAGGTTAGTCTTCCAAGAGCCAGGAATGCAGCCAAACCTTAGCTCTGGCCAACTGCCAAGGGGCACGTCAGGGCCAGCATGACAAAAGCAACCACAGTTTCACCTCAGCTGTAAATACAAGGCAGGGACTTTCCCTGAGACGTTGATGGGAAGTTCTTTCACCCCACAGACAGAAAAGGCTTGTGACATCCCCTTATTTCACCCTCCCCATGTGTGCTCACCCTGACTTCCACTAGATAAATGCCAGTGAGGCTACCAGAGTCTGTGCTACAGGCAATAAGACTCCTCTGCAGATATTGAGGTATTTCTTGCTCCTTCCCAAACATCATCTCACCAGCTGGGAAAGCACTGGGCTGCCTCGGGGGACTGCAGAAGGTTGAGTGCACAGGTGAGTTTTGCACAGACAAGCCACAGATTTCTCTTGCTTCTGCATGTGGAAAATGGGAACAGAATGGCTAAACTGTCAACTTGAAGTTTACACAGGCTTGAACTGACATTTTTAAGTCCCTTGATAAATTTTACTACAGCTTACTAGACAAAAAAATAAACTGAAACCCCAATCCAGGATATGTCTCCTTTTTTTGTATTGACGTTACACAAGCCATTAGTCACTAAGAGCTGATGTGAGGAAGCTCTGAGACGCAGGGAAAGATTTGGTTGTTTTAAGTTAGGACAAACCAGAACTTCAGAATTGTCAATTGGTATTCAGAGAGCTTACATAGCAGATAAGAAATTTGATTAATCTTCCAGGGGTGATTGTTACAGTTAAAGAAGTGGAGAAAGCTTCTGTAAATAAGGATTTGTCAGTGGGTTTTAAATGATGAAGCTATGAAGCTGATTTTCTTTCTTAAGCCAGAGTCAGAATTCTCATTTGAATTTTAATAGTAAGTAGATACTCCAAGGGCGTTTGATTTATCCCAAATCATAAGTTATCAATAATAACAATTGGAGCTAATGATTCATTTCCCTTGTGGATTCATATGTGGATTTCATGTTTTCTTCTCCCATTCAAGCAGCATACCAATTTTCATCCTGTTTAATACTTTATAAGTAAGAGGTTTCAGTGCTGCAGAAAGAAATGGATTTTTCTTAAATTTTGTCTTATACCATCTCCATGTTATTAATTCAGAAAACGTTTGCAGCTGTCAGAACTGTTCTTCAGCTTTGATATAACACAAACTGTCACTCAGACTATAGGCCAATTCTTTCAAGGCTGTTGAAACTTTATAAAACTAAGCAATTAGTTAAAGACATATATTCTTTTTTAGCTGTGGCCTTCTCAAAGCTTCTAGATTTGTTGATAGCAGTAATTTAGGCTAGCTTGAAGTAGTAGTACTATCACATATCAAAATACCCCAATAGCCATTGAGAAGTCAAGTATCCTTGTACTTTCTTCCTCCATATTGGAATTTTTTTAATAAAAACTTATTAAGCACCTTTCATATGTTAACAGTTTTAGACAAATGGAAATTTAAAAAATGATTTCTCTTAGTTAAGGTCAGAAGTCACAACTGGATAAGGGATCTACTCACTCTGTTGCCTTCCATCAAGCACTAAGCCACGTTGCACATCATGGAGAAGGCTGGGGGCATGCAGCCTTGGCTGCTCTTGGATGGAACAAAACAAGCCCGCTGCTAAAGGCAATTAAGCTCACAGGACCAGACTAGACCTAGTCCAAGGCAAAAATCCTAGTAATATGCCTAGCATGGATGTTGGGTGCTCAGAACCACCATTTCCTCCCCATAAGCCCAGTTCCTCAAAAATCCAGAGAGCAGCTGAGTCTTTCAGGGACAGTAGTTAAAATCTGCATATTTTAAGGCCTCCACTGCTTCTCAGGCTATTTTTATTGAAGCCTGATTGTGTGGCAACTTCAATATTTAAGCCAATTGTTTCTCCTATTCTGTTCCTGGTTACAATGCTACAGAGTAGAACTGCAACATTCTAAACATTTCATTTCCTTTGTGACATTTTATAGACATTGACATTTTAACTTCATTTTTTTCTATTTAGATTTAAATGTATATTGACTTTGGTTTTAGAAAGGTGGTTTTGGGGAAGAAAAGTTAGGGATGGCTATTTGAATGTCACCCTTACAGATGCTTCTTGCAATTCAAATGTGGGGGGGCTTGTTCCTGCATACTCTGAAACAAAATATTGAATAGTTTTTCTCTGTTGACATCACTGTTTAGATGCATATACTCTCTTCTTTTTCAAAATTTCTCCAACAAATATTAGCTTTAGTGAGAGCATGGCCAATGAAATAGTAAATTTCCTTACTTGATGACATAGACAGGGCTGTGGGAAATGGACACACTCTCAAATGTCTTCATGGAGCATTTTCTGGCTGCAGATGACAGCTCTGATGCTGTGGTTTGGGCAGGGTGCTCTGGCAGGGCTGTAGCAGGCAGTGGGTGTCAGCTTGGGTAAGCACTGGTTATATCAGTGCTTCTTGGAAATGGAGGAGGAGTAGAAACAGCTGCTAGAAAAGTCATTAATCAGAGCACTGACAAACAATTGCACAGGTGGCTTCAAGCTTTTGTTTAACTTTACTAAACTGTTGAGGTGACTCTCTCCTGGTTGGAATACCGGAGGAATGCTCTAATGCTGCTGGTGGTGGTGTGCTTAGAGACATAGCTTCAGCCTGCCTGGCCCAGGAATGCTCTTCTAATGCTTGTCTGAGCTGTTTTGTGTATCATGCTGGCAAAGTGCTGCAGACCATCCTGGTTCAGTGACAAGCCTAGGTCTAAGCCTCTACTGGGAGATGCAGATCCCATGACTTGCTTAAGAAAAGATGAGTGAGATTAAATCAAGAGTGAGATTCTCAGCTCTGGATGATTTCCCTCCATGTGCTTTTTCCCAATGGAGCCACTTCACCAGGATAAATCTGAATGTGCAGAAAAATGAGAATATTAATACATTTAGTTTGAATTCTACAACCTGAACTACCAGAGCTTCAGAGAACTTGTCACTTAAAAGGTGCTTAATTATTATAATCTGCTACAAACTGCTTAATCAATGGTGGGAAACGCTCAGCCATCCACCTCCGATGAATTACAGCACTTGAGGATTGAGATCAAAATGTTTTACTGCCGCCTCTCACCAATCCGTTAGTGATACCAGCTATGTAAGCAAGTTTCTGTAGGCCTTTATATAAACAAGGCTTAAGTGCTAAGAAATGTAGTGGAGAGGTTGATTGCCAAGGAAGCAAAACACTTTCTGTCATCATTAGAGCACAGGAATGTTTGACAAAGGATTTCTCTGGGGTGGTCCATGCTACAAGGACTTAAGAGTAGGAAATATGTAAAAAGATGGGGGTACTCACAACAAGTGGGTAATTACACAGTAATTGTAATAGTATAGAATAGTAATGCAATAAAGACAATGAGGTTACTCAGAAAACCCAGATCCTCATTTTCTATTGCATTTCCTTGCTGGAGCTGCAAGAGTGTCCCTGCGGGAGGGAAGTATTTCTTCCAATTAGGCAATTACAAAAGCAGCATGACACGACTTCATACATCCTTTTTCCTCTTCAGCTAAGTTTAGTAAGAACACATAAACTTTTCATTTGTCTTTTTACCTCATATCATTTCCCAAAATCCACCTTCTCCTTCACTCCAATTGCATAGATGAGGCCTGGCATGCTTGTTTATTGCATCGTCTTGATGTGCAGAACCAAGAGCATAACTGCTGCCTTGACCTCAAGTATTTCACAGGGGTAGGAACAGGAGATAACCACTAGCCTTGACTGAGACTGGGAAGGAAGCAGAAGACAAAAAAGTGTGACTTCTCTCTGAAGGCGGCAGCCTCTGCCTAAGAGGGCTTAAGCAATAGAGATTTTTAAGAGATCTAGTGTAAGGTTTCCTATTCCCTTGTGCAGTGGATAACACTGGCTGCCCTGTGCTGCACTGTAAGAAATTTGGTGGCAAGAGCTGTAGCTCATGGGCAGTACCCTGACAGAGTGGTTTCATTTGTATCAACAGGGAACCAAGGTAACAACCCACCTGTGTACACATCCATTCCCATTTGCCAGGCTAGGGAATGATCAGCAACACTTCGGGCAACCTGCAAAACCTGAAACAGTTCAAAGGGAGCTTTGGCTGAAAAAAAAACCCAAACAAACTAGATTTTTCCATTTCTCACTCTAGAGGTGCTGCCCTGAACAGTTGTGCAATTTTTTACTGATCTCATCTCTGTTTTTTATTCATATTTAAAAGTATGGTTTTAAATTCAGGATTCTCAGTGGTTAATTTTCTAGGCCTGTAGCTTAAGTTTATTGCTTAGAGTCCTGAAATCCTTGGCTCAGTAACAAGTGGGAATCTCTCCCACATTGAGAAAGAAATAGTTTCTAAAATATTGCCTGATGAGAATTTTTCTTTGCTGAAAAATTCAACAGCATTTAAAAATGTTATATTTGGTGAGGAACATAATGTCTTTATTTCTGAAAATATCAATGTTCATTTTGTCCCGAAGACAGGCATCTCATGTCAGATATCACTCAACTGCAGTCAAGTAGGAGAGGAAAATGTAAAGTCCATTTAAAAAAAGAAGAAAGGAAACCAAAAGGAGCAATTAAATCCATTTAATGTACTTCATATTAAGTGAATAAAGGGGCTGATAAAGCTATCTACTGTTAATTCACAAGTCTTTAAGCATATTTTGGTGTATAGGTTTGCCTAAGCAAGAACACAGATAGATTAATGAACTTTCTGTAAAATCTGCTGGGCCCCATTCCAGACATGTTGCAAATCCACATATATTTGTTTTGGCAAGACAACTTTGTATCATACTCCTTTTTCTTAAATCTTTCATTATACTCTCCCTCTTGGTCCTCAGATTTCTAAGAGTGTAAGACAGCCAAGAACATGGTCATTGGGCTGCAGCAGTCACCTCACCTTTGATTTTATCACAGCTGTTATGAAGCAACAGAGCTTCATTTTCTTGCTTCTTGTGTCACCTGGTCCAAAAGCGAGCTAACTGAAAATCAACAATTCCATTAGTTTAAGTGGGAAAAGTCAGGCTCATCACACACTCATAATAAATACATGACTTGAAGTCTTAAATTTTTAGTTCTCTCAAGGTCTGGGTTTGGATAGTTGCTTGTGTACTAACAGCTAATTCCACTCTTGGTGTATCCTACTGACAGGCTTTCAGTAAAAGCATCCCAAGTAACATCTCCTGCCTCACCCTCCATGCCTTTTGATAAGCTATAATGACATGAGGTCACAGCTTAAGGGCTGATTTTCACTTATTTCCTTCTCTTTTGGTGGTATAGACATGCACATGAGTGTGTGTACATCATAAAATTTTTTGAGTCTCCATTGTTTTTAGCCTAATTTCTGTAGAAAGTGAGATTTCTATGATGATGCAGAGATATGTCAGTGTATATACATTTATGTGTGTTCCTAGGTCGTTTTTTTAGCGACAATTTCAAACAAATAAATCAGAAGTAGAGAAGGCTCTGTTTCCCGTATGTTGCATGAAAAAGGCAGCTAAAGACCCCACATAAGAGTCATGAAAAAATGAATAACTATACTGTGACTATATACATTTAAAAGGCCTAAAAATCCACAAGAAATATTATAGGGGTCATCTCCTGTGGTTGGAAATGGCTTCAATCAGCACTAGTAATCAGCCAATAAATACAACCCCCTAGGAAGCCAGGCTTCATTACTTCTAGTGTTACTCCTCTGTAATACAGAGCTATTTGTTAATGTCTCTAAATGGCAGATAGAAGATGCTCAGATGAATAACTTCATTGTAAGGAGAGGACTCAGCAGGAATCCAAGAGGTGTTTCTCCATGTGCAGTGAGTCTGGAAACGTGTCTTTCAAGGTCTCGGGACATCTCCTGGGCCAACTGGAATAAATCCAGTTTCCCCAGTTGTTGTGGATTAGCCCAGCCAGCAATGAAGCGCCACGACAGTCTCTCGCTCGGTGACCCCTATCTGCCTCCACCCTTGTTAGGACAGCAGAGGTCCCAGAGAAATGAGAGGAAAAACAAATAACCAAGGATGTTGTGGATTGAGACAAGGGCAGGGAGGGCTCTCTAAAAATTATGGTTCTGGGCAAAACAGAGAGGAAAGTAAGAAAGTTTATTCTACTATCTACAAGAAACTGAATCATAGAATCATAGAATGGTAGGATTGGAAGGGACCTTTAGAGACCTTTAGAGATCATCCAGTCCAACCTCCCTGCAGAAGCAGGTTCACCTAGATCAGGTCACATAGTAACATGTCTAGATGGGTCTTGAAGACCTCCAAGGAAGAAGACTCCACAACTCCTCTGGGCAGCCTGTGCCATTGCTTCGTCACCCTCACAGTGAAATAGCTTTTTCTTATATTTAAGTGGAACTTTTTGTGTTCCAGCTTCATCCCATTACCCTTTGTCCTGTTGCTAGCTACTAGAACAAAACAAAAGCAAAAAGAGTAGGATGACTGAGAAAGTTACCATCAGCACTTTAAGATCTCCCTTCCCCATCCTTCCTTTCTTCCCGGGCTTGGCTCACTAACCCCATCTCTCTACCTCCTCCCACCTCAACAGCTCAGGGGGGAGGTAGGGAATGGATGATGTGGTCAGTCTCTCACAGATGGGCTCTGCCACTTGCCTCTTCTCAGATGAGGATGACTCCTGGCATCCTTTCCCTGCTCCGATGCGGGGTTCCTCCCATGTGACACAGTCCTTAATGAACTTCTCTAGTGCGGGTGCTTCCCAGCAGCTGTGACTTCTGCTGATACAGGGTCCCTCACATAGGACATAGTCCTTGATGAATATCTCTGGTGTGGCTTCTTCCCCACAGTTGCAGTTTCTGCAGCTACAGGGTCCCTACCTCGAGACATGGCCTCTTTTGGGCATAATTTTAATGAACTTTTTTTCACGTGAGTTCTTTCCCACAGTTACAGCTTCTGTGAATATGAAGTCCCTCACACAGGATACAGCCTCCTCTGGGCACAGTTACTGCCCCTTGTACATGGTTCTTAACAAAGTGAGTCACTGCCCCTGATATGGGGGAAATGGACAGCAGGAGGAAGAAACAGGAAGAAGCTTCCTCTTCTGGTTTCTTAAAAAGTGATCATGGAGGCATCTAATTGATTCAGCCCCAGAAGTGGGTCTGGCTCAGAGATGGGGAGAGTTGCAAACAACTTCTTACAGGAGCCATCTTTACAGCCCTTTCCGTCTTACCAGAAACGGCTGTCATGTCAAACCATGACACCAGTGCTGTAGGCAGACGTGTCACTCTTCTCTCTTGCTCACCTTCAGGTGTTTTATGAGATATTTTCATTCTCCTTGCAGTTGACTAGACTGGATTAAAGCTTAATACCTACACATCTCAGAACAGTACAATAGCACTGAAAAGACTGAGGAAATTACTGAAGTTACAGCTCAGTCTTATGTGTTTATGGAAGCAGCTGGAGGTGGTTAGATTTCCAGCTTAGTACTTTTGCTATTATTCAGAAAACATTAAGCACATATATTTAGGCCTATACTTCATGTGTTTGAAGAGCCTTCAGGCATCTTTAGTGTTGTCCTGATAAAAAGCGAAGGTGTGGGAAATGCAATGTCCTCTGTAGAAGGATTTGTTCTCTCAAGCAATTATTTTTTTATCAGCTTTGTCAAAACTTGGAGCTTAGGATTTTCTGTTGAAAAGAACAGAAGATAGTAATTTCTTTGGAGAAAAATCATTAATATTTTGTTGTGATACAATTGTTAGGGGCTATTCTGCTGTTTTCTTTATGTGTTTAAATACTGGATTAATCATGAGAGAACAGTTTAGCCACATGCTTTCCAGTTTTAGGTGTGTGAAGCAACAGAAAATGTAGTTCATGATTTATGGCAGATTTGGTTCCACAGCTGTCAATGTATAAGAAACAGTATTTGTTAGAGAGTTCATACTTTCCCTCTCTATGGAATAGCAAAATTAATGTTTAAGTATATAACATTGCCTCAGAGTAATGTAGATGCCTTTCTGAGAACAAGTTTTAAATCACATTTCACATGTTTTCCAAGGTATACCAGGATTAGTGAGTATGACACATGTATGAAATATTTCATAAAGATACTTCTAAAACTGCAGTACTATATATGAGAGAAATGAAGTATTTTTCATTCTTTTCCTAGTTTTAATAGACTATTCTATGCAATTTTAGCATATTAGGGCACTTTTGTCTAATATACACCATTGGATCATAGATGACAAGAAAAAGCAGGATTCTGATTTTTTTTTTAAAAAGGCCAATTGGTTGTGGATGACTTATATTTGCCAGCACATGCAATAAGCAGCTAAGACAATAACAAGAATTTTTATCTACAAAAGAGATTGTTTCAATTTTGAGAAGTTACCAGCCTGGGAAACTAAAACCTACCAAGGAAAAAATAAAATCCAAACAAAAATATGTATCTGTTGTGGTCAGGCCCAGCTAGCAAAGAAGCATCACAACAATCTCTTGCTCGATGCCCCCCATTCACCCCCACCCTCGTTAGAATGGCAGAGACCCCAGTGAAATGGGAGTAAAAAGATAAGCAAGGCTGTTGTGGATTGAGCCAAGGGCAGGGAGGGCTCACAGGCAAAACAGACTCCACTACTTGACTTACAGAGGAAAGCAGGGAAGTTTATTCTACTACCTACAAGAAACAGAACAGAATAAAAGCAAAAAGGGAGTAGGATGATAAGAAAATTACAATCAGCACTTTAAGATCTCCTTCCCCCATCCCTCCTTTATTTCTGAGCCCAGCTCACTGCTCCCAACATCTCTAACTCCTACCCCTTCAACAGCTCAGGAGGACAGAGAATGGGGGATGTGGTCAGTCTCTCACAGATGGGCTCTGCCACTTCTCTCTTCTCAGATGAGGACAACTCCTTGTGTTCTTTCCCTGCTCTGATACGGAGTCCCTCCCACGTGACACAGTTCTTAACCAGCTCCTCTGGTGTGAGTGTTTCCCAGCAGCTGCGACTTCTGCTGATACAGGATCCCTCACATGGGACATAGTCCTTAGTGAATATCTCTGGTGTGGCTTCTTCCCCATAGTTGCAGCTTCTGCAGATACAAGGTCCCTGCCATGGGATATGGCCTTCCCCAGCTATAGTGATACACAGTCCCTCCCTCAGAACATGGCCTCTTCCAGCCATAGTCACTGCCCCTGGTACAGGGTCTTCTTTAGCAAAATGAGTCTCTGCCTTTGATGCGGTGCCTTCAGCAAAATGAGTCACTGCCTGATACAGAGTCATTATCAAAATAAGTATCTGCCACCAATGCAGAGTCTTCAGCAAAATCTCATCTTCACCAGTCCTCTCAGTAGAATGCAGGAGAGTCTCTGCTCTAGCACACCTCCTCCTCTCTTTCCTCACTGACCCTGGAGTACGCATGTTTCTTTCTCTCAATCTTCCCACTCCTTGCACCATCTCCAGCTGGACAAGAAGAAAGGACAGAAGAAGGAAGAAACAGGAAGAAGCCTCCTCTTCTGGCTTCTTCTTAAAAAGCGATCTTGGAGGTGTCTGACTCATCACCAGAAGTGGGTCTGGCTCAGAGCTGGGGAGAATGTCGAGCAACTTTTTACAGGAGCCATCTTTATAGCCCCTTCCCCCTTACCAGAAACGACTGTCATGTCAAACCATGACAGTATCCATTTACTTATTTGGTTGAAGTTCACCATATACACCCACAGGTACACAGGGATTTGAAGGAAACAAGGAAAAAAGAGATGATATTTAAAAAAAAAACAACAACAACCAAACAAACGACAAAACCAAAAAACCCAGAAGCCACTTACACTGTCTTTGAGTCTTTTGGTTGTAGGCACTGTTCTTCATTGTCACAGTCTAAATACATGCCATTGTCATGGAATCAAAGCACTGCGGTTACCACAAGTGCAGCTCACCCATGATTAAGAAGGATGAATGTTTATCATGCAGGGAAAGATCAAGTGTGTACTCAGGCATTAGGGAAAAAAAACTTTATTAAACCTGTTTAGTTGGTTCAAATCAATATTTGAAAAGTCTGCAGGACATGGGACACGTCAAAAAATTCATTAATGGTACTTAGTGCCTTCTTTGTCTCAGTCTTCAGTAATACAACCAGCTGCTCTCTGGGTTGTGGCCCACTGAGCCAGAAGACATAGGCAGGGAACAGAATGAAATTTCCTTAGTCCAAGGCGAAATTATGTGTGACCTATTGCTCCATCTTGACTCACACAAGTCCAGGGGACTGGATGGAATCCATCCAAGGGTTCTGAGAAAGCTGGCAGAAGTGCTCATCAAGCCACTCTCCATCATCTGCCAGTAGCTTTGGGTCACTAGAGAGGTCTCGGTGGACTGGAAGTTGTCAAATGTAACACCCATCTACAAGAACATCTGGAAGGAGAACCCTGAGAACTCTAAGCTGATCAGCCTGACCTCAGTGCCAGGGAAGGTGTCACAATCCCCTGTTGGGTTTAATTTGGCAGAAGTTAAACCCCTTTGCTTTCCAACTGACTTCAGTCAATTCTGGGTGGCTGAGGGTGGCTGGGCTTATCTCTGAATGATGTCCAATTAAACAGGTTATCATGATCAGGTTTCGGGAACAGAATTAAGACTCGAAATGGAGTCAAGAGCTAAACTACTTTATTTTACTCACAAAATCAACAACAAAAAGAGAAAGGGGAAAAGGAAAGGAAAGAGAGAAAGAGAAAGAAAGAAAGAGAGGAAAAATGTACAATAGTCACCACCACGAGTCCACGTGGAGCACCTCCAGCAGCCATTTGTCTGAAAGCTCTGAGGATTCATCTGGTTTGGTGAAGGGAAGAAAAGAGAGTGCTCCTCCGCTGGTCCCTCTCTTATATACACTCCTCTAGCTGGCGCATGCCCATTGCCATCTCTGGAGAGTCCTGGAAAGT
>WBNH01004857.1:1008-69121 GCA_013401255.1 Urocolius indicus
GGAGCCCAGAACTGGACACAGGACTCCAGATGAGGCCTCAGCAGGGCAGAGGAGAAGGGGAGCAGAACCTCCCTTGACCTGCTACCCACACTCTTCTTGCTGCATCCCAGGCTGCCATTGGCCTTCTTGCCCACGAGGGCACGTTGCTGGCTCATGGTCAGTTTATTATCAACCAGCACTCCCAGGTCTCTCTCTGCAGAGCTGCTCTCCAGCAGGTCACCCCCAGCCTGTCCTGGTGCATGGGGCTGTTCCTCTCCAGATGCAGGACTCTGCACTTGTCCTTGTTGAACTATGTGAGCTATCTCAATCTTCTTATGACAGAGATGGTCTGCGAATGTCCCTCAACTGTTCCCGTAGCAGACAAGGAGTGCTTTGTTTGAGATTTGCCTTGAAACTGGCAAGGACTGGGGACTGGAAGCTGTAGATCAAGCACTTCTAGGTGTCAGGAGCAGTGAGAAACATCCAATGCTTCTCCTCAGGCTGACCAAGTACCCCTGAAAGGCATTTTGAACCCATTTCCTACAGGACTGTGCTGCTGATGGTGTAGCTAAAAATGCTGGAGATGCATGAGGTGGAGAGGGAAAATGCATGGGATGGGATGGAGACAATGACGTTTCTAAATGGCTTTGCTGGAGATATTAGGCACCTTTCTTGACACATCACAGAGACTCTAGGTTTGAGACCCTGTTTATAAGTAAGAATGTGAGGGTGAGGGGTGAGACTGGGAAGAAAGAACTTGCAAATCCTCTCTGTGTTTCCTTTACTTCTCCTTTCTTCTGTGGCATTTCTGTGGAGGCTCTCTAACCTGACACCTTTCTCCACAAAGCCATCCAGACCTTGCCGGATTTGCTGAGCGTGTGCAAGCTCGGGGAAGAAAATCCTTATACCTCTTTATTCAGCTACAAAAAGGGGAACTGGATTTCTAGCACGTGTGTTGAGATCACAGCCACCTACAATTGCATCCCACCCAGCTTAGCACAGCAGCCAGCAGAGACAAAAGCTTGCTGTGCAACACAGAAGCCTGTCATTGCCTCGCTGAACATCCTCGAGTAACCGAAATAGCAGCAGACCTCATGCTGCTGCTTATCAAGTCAAGCAGGCGTCTCTTTGTCTCACCATCCTTCTCTACCTGTCCCCCTTGCCTTTTTCTTGCTCTGCTTTGCTACCTGTGTGTTGTTTCCTCACGTTGGTGGTTTCTGTTTCTGCGTGCTGCACTGAGGCAGAAAATAATTAGCAGGGGCTGGGCAAGAGAGTTACCGTAGCTGTGATAAATACCTTTGCCACGCTGCACACTGGGCACAGGGGACAGCTCTGCTTGCCCTGCACCTGGCACCACAGAGGCTGTCGAACGCTGCTGGAATGGGAGCATCTGGCACTGCAGGGTCTTTGCCAGCCCCACTCCCAGGGCTGCCTTTTTCTTGACAGGACAGGCCTCGTAATGCATGACCCCATTTCACAACACAGGAGCAGAGCACACCAGTACCAGAACCATGCAGGAGCAAACCTTCCCTGCCCCACCCACAGACCCTAGAGAGAAGCAAAAGACACCCTGGGATGCACATTACCCTGCTCAGCCACCCTCCTAGTGCCCTACAAAGGGACATGCTGCTGTGCTGAATGGAGATCCTCCCTGTGGAGGGTCCTTCCCAGCCCTGCAGCATCCCTTGAGCAAAGGGGCAAAGGCTGCTCTCGACTGTGGCATGCTGAGGGTGCCCGTTGCCAGGCTGAGAGTCCTGTGGAGAGGAGGGACTGATGGCTGTGTGTGGTTTCCTGTGCTGCCACATCTTCTTCTCCCTGGAGGCCCAGCTGGGAGGTGCTTTCCTGGTCAGTGGCATGTAGGGGACAGACAGGGCAGAGCTTTTTCCCCTTGGACATTGCTTTGCAGCCTTTCTTTTGCAGGAGCTGTGTGGAGTGATCGCTTTATTTACCACGTCCTCCCTCGTGCCTTTCTGTCAAAACAGGCAAAGGAAGCTTTCATGAAACAGATGTGCAGCCCTGCTCTGTGTATGTGTGTGTGTGTGTATGTGTGTATGTATGTGTGTGTGTGTGTGTGCCCATGTCTCCTGCTCAGCCCCCCGACCTGGCTGCTGCTCTGAGGGACATCCAGACAGAGGAGGGGAAAAAAAAATTGCAGCCAAGAACCTGCAGGTAAAATTATACTTCATCGTGTTTGTGAGATGAAATTATCTGTCAGCTCTGGCTGATCTCTATCCCCCTCAGCCCCCCCTAACAAAAACCGTCACAAACATATTGGATATACTTAGTAGTCCATCTCTAGATATAAATACACACAGGATAGTTGGATAGGGGTTGGGTTTTTTTCCCCCTTCAAAAGATAGGCTTCTTCCAATCCATGGGTTATAAATAACGTTTAAAATGATGGAAGCACGATGCAAATTCAGGGGATTTTTGTTGTTGTTCATGGGTCTTCCTCCACAATTCAAAAGACAAGATTTCCTTTAGCCCTTTCCCTCAGTCTCTCCTAATACTCTCAGGGAGGGTTGGTTTTTTTTTTTTGATGTGTTTACATATTCATCTAATAACTGTAAACAGTGCATATCTTCTCCCAGAGCTGACAATGAGCATCCCTGTTTGCCATCTTCTGTTTAATATCCCCTCAGGAAACGAATGAGTGGTACAGAACCACATTTCCTGACTTTAATCAAGCTTCCACAAAACATGCCAAGAATGTGAGACATTCAAGGGAAGGAACAGGGAGGGGGAAATAAGTGTAAGTGGAATTGAAAACCCCTTCCAGCTTATGTTATGTCACTTCTAATGGAAGCCTTTGTTATGATTTCACCAAGTTAGGTAATGTGACAGTTGTCTGATATTTTTCCCCCAATAATGGTGGTCTTTTAGGCTATGTTTTGCTACGAGGGGAGGTGGGTTTGGAGGAGTGGTGACCCTGGACGTGACCCCACGTCAAACCAGTGGGAAGTATCCACAAAGAATGTTTATCCACAAATAATGTTTACACATGTGAAACAAACAAACAAAAATCAGCTGAACATAAGGATCCTGTTGTTCTTGATTGACAGTTTCAGGGGCAAAGGATTTATATTGGAGAATTATTCTCTTTGAAGCACCCTCACACACACCCCCCCACCCAGTGCACACACACCACACACACACACACACACAAAGACTCTTGCAAAGGCAATCACCTTAATATCTCTGTATAAAAGACATTCAGGATCGTTTCATGAGCTGAGGGAAAGACTTTAGAACGGTTCAGTTTATACCACGAGGATAAATGACAAGAGGCAGAGGCGTTATTAAAAGCATCGGCTGTGTTGTGAGAACTCCTTGGTGAGGGTGGCTGCTTCAGGAAGATGCTTTCAGCCATCTCCTACCAACCTGCACTTAAAATCATTTATAAAAGTCACTAGTGTTCCCACACAGTTGCTTGTTTTTTTCAAGGGGTTTTCCTTTCAGGGTCACAGGCACTCTGGCATTTAACCCCATCTCCTCTCAGTAACACATAGGCAGCAGGAACATATGCAGGACAGAGCATTGAATCAGTGTTAAGTTAGTTTGAGGGGTTTGGGTTTGTGAGGTTGGGGTTTTTTTGCCCTGGTTAGCAGGCAATGCATCCACATCCATGGCTCATGGTTTCCATGAAGGGGGTGGCCCTAGCCCCTGTGTCAGGGGTCAGATCCTGAGCAGCACAGCCGGTCCAGGATGAGATGAGGAGTGCAAAACTTATCCTTCAGCCTCTGGGCAGTTAAAACACCGACTGTTTCTGCACTCACACAGGGCATGTGTCTTTCCCTCCTCGAAATGCAACCCCCTTGAAAGCGTATTTTGAAGCTTGTCCCCCTTCTCCCCGACACCCACTCCCCCAGGACCCCAGCGAATGGCAGCGCTGAACAGAGTCACGGCTCCTTTCCCTCGTGGGACCACAACGGGAGGGTGACTGCGATGGGGACCTCCTCGGGGACAGGAGGAAGAGCTCTGAAATAGCTCTGAGTTTATCTCTCTCTTACCCTTTTACAAATGTGGTTTAATAAAAGATGTCATTTTCGAAACAGTAATTGATAAAAGCCTCTGTGGTCGATGAAAGGCTTCCTGAGAAGTCAGGACGGCTGCCCGAAGCTCTCATCCAGCTCAGGCCAGGAGGCTTCTCTACCTGCACCTGTACCCCTGGGTGCCTCGGGGGACTCCTCTGAACCTCAAACATCTGGAGAAAGCGAGTCTGCCCCGAAGGATTTTGCGCTGAGCTCTTGATCCCTCCAGAGGAAAGGATGCTCCGTCAAACGAGCGAAGCCCGCGGTTGCCTCCGCAGGACACCGGGAACGCTCCGGTCCCACTCCAGCCTTGCCCAAGGACTGTGCCCACCTCCCCAGAACCTCTCCTTCCTTTCCCACTCTTCCTTCAGGTTTGCACTCAAAAAAACCTGCGTTTCCCCCCCACCCCCGGAGAGCATCTCCTCCACCTTCAGCCTGAGCCTCCTGCCTTTGTAAACCTGTTGTGTCGCTTTGATGAACTCAAATAAAATTAAGAGCACGTAATTTCTTGCTTGGCGTGGTCCCGTGGGGCTTCGGGAACAGGGTTTTCTACACGACTCGGTGAAGGTATCGGGTAACCTTAAAGCAAGCCGGCAGGCGGGAGAGGGGCTGCGGCTTCCCGATGCTCACGGCGGAGCCTGGCCCGAGGAGACCCCCCCCCCCCCCCCTCTCCCAAAGGCATCTTCCCGGGATAAACCTCTGACATTACCGGAGAGAAATGAGCGGAAAACAGAGAAGCCAATTAATTAGTCGCATCTTTGCCGGATCACGCTTGAGAGACGGTTTTCCGAAGGGAAGCTTCGCCGCCTCCCTCGGTCTGGTAGCAAAGGGTTTCTCTCCAACCCAGAAGCTCAGAGAGGGTTTTTGAAAGTATGTGAGTGAGGAAAAACTATATAACCGAGGAGAAAAAAAATATGCATCACTGCCGCGTTATATTCCCGTGTCTATATTTCCCCGGGTGGGTTTGCTATAGGTGCAATTTCTTTATCCACCCAGTTTTGCAGGATCCCAAAGGGTGTTTGGAGAAATTGCCATCTTCTCGCTCCAGTTTTCGACTGCTCCCATCCCATCCCATCCCATCCCATCCCATCCCATCCCATGCCGGGGCTGCGGCAGCCGCGGTACCCGGGCCGGCTTCTCCTCCGGTGGAGAGATGACGAGAGGAATGCCGATACGGCTCCTAGGCATCGGAATTGAGGGATGCAGGGAGCTGGGCTGGCTGTAACCACCGGCACAACGGGCTCCGGGTGACAGCTTCAGGTGTGCCGTGATGAAAAATCCATAGATTTCACCTGCTGGGAGCTCTCATGTCAGAGGACAGGCGTTATTTGTGCTCTCACGGAGTTTAAGAAAGAAAAGAGACTATTTATTTGCTTTTGGGGTTTTGAGTGTACAGCATCAGTGCAAAAAACAACCTACGGGACTCCCAGGCTGTAGGATGGGGCTGCCCTTTCTCAAATCAACACTGTCCGGTGTAGGGGAGGTTTTCTCCAGGACGAGCAGGGCAGCAGCGGGCACAGACAGGTTGGTGCAGCGTTGGGAGCCCAGTATAAGGGCTTGGGGGAACCTCGGGGACTGGCCTGTGTCTCTCCATAGGAAAAGCTGCCTGGAAGGTTCATAAAGGATGGCTGAAAGTTAAGTATTTCTTACACCTGGTGTTACACTTGTAGAAGATCCGATCCTGCATCCCCCCCAAAAGAAGTTGATGTACGTGGGGGTGAGCCCCAAAGCCTAGGGAACTGGTCTGGCTAACACGGGGAGTTGAAAAGCTCTTCTCGGCCGTAGCTGGATGTATACACTCGATTTATAGTTAAAATAGCTCGGAACACGGGGTTAAACACAGTCACCTTTCTCAGGCAGAAACACCTATGGGGTGAGCATCATAATTTAAGTTCAAACCGGGTGCCACAAAAGCGGGAGGCACTTGGACTCTGCTCTTTTGAGCGCAGCTTAATTCAAACCCGATTGTAAGAAAGGCTCATTCCGCAGATTACTTAAGGAGATCGGCTTATTAAAAAAGAACAAACGACCCCGCCGAATGCCAAACCCTGATGGAAATATTCCAACGGAAAGGAATTTGTTTTTCCTCCTAGTTTTGGAAGAGCAAACCCTCGTGTGTGCGTGTGCCTGAAGTGTGCCCTTTCCCCTTCCCTTCACCCATTCCTTTTATGACTCTCCGTATACGAGTCACAGGGTGAGACGTGAAACTTTGAGCTCAATCTTGTCTCCTTCCTCTGAATGTGCATTTGAGTATTTCCACCGAAAAGCTGATGATGCTGAGGAAGCTGAGGGCCAGCGGTCCACGGGCGATCGGGTACAAAGACGGAATCGTTTGGTTTAAGGTGTTATTTTAACAGCACAAACAATGAATAGAAAGAACAACATTAAATCTACCGGCTGTAACGGGCAGGGATGGGGAGAGAAAAATTGTTTCCGACACATGACACCTACAAGTTTCTTTGGTTTTTGTAACTCCGAAGCTGTCCAAAAAATGAGGCGGGTTTCAGCATCAGAACGCGCAATGGCTAAAAAAAAAGGGGGGGAGAAGGGCTGTACTTCGTGATGTACTTTAAGATAAGTCCTAGACAGTGTCACCTCTGCTATTCTGCATGTTTAAACCGTATGCTTTCCCCGTTGCAGATATCTTTACCGGGTTAAAAAGAAACACGGGAGGGTTGTTTAGTTTAAAGGAGAGAAGAAAAAAACAGAAGTCGCAGGAAGCAGAGAAGGACCTTTCAATTTGTCAGATTCATTAATTAGAGAGATGCACACGGTAGAAGATGCGTTTTCTTGCCCAACAATTTCACCGTGAGGGGATGTTTACCAGAGTGTAACCAACAATTTCTGCTGGCTGCGTGGGTTGTTTTTTTTGGGCTAAACTTACGTATTATTTCTTTTCTCCTTCTTGCTGATAGTCGTCTCTTGAAGAGCAGAAAATGCTGAAACCCTTTGCAACGTTAGATGCGCTCATTAGGGAGGCAGCTCTCTTACAATCCCTTTCTCTTGCTGGCTGGCAAAACCTATCTCTTTCTCCATTTACACTGTTACCAGCCAGGCAGCAAGCTCTGCCCTGCTCTCTGGTGCCACTGCAGACAGAGACCTTTCCTTCCAGCAGCTACCGGGGTTTTTTTTCCCATCCCTTTCTATCTTCCGTGCCAATGATTTGTTTCCCTGCTTCTGCTCGCATCTAGGGCTGGATTCAGCCTAACGGGGGGAAATCTCTATCGTTTTTTAGCTCTCGACCCCCGAACCGATGGCAGCCGCCTTCCCTCCGCCGTGCCTCGGCTCCCCGCTCTCACCCAGGCGCTGGTGGCACTCTCTTGTCCCGAATTCCTTGACATCTCCCTATGAACCACCCCTACAGAAGCTCCAGCTAGCTCGTTGCTATTACTTTAACGCTCCCCCTCCGGGAGAAGATAAACAGAAATTGCCTCGTTGTACAGCCGTAATTATTCTGCAAAAGCAGAGCTGGTTTTAACATAAATGCCCCCTCTCTATAAGCACGTTTTTGGGCTTAGAGCCGAGCTGAGCAAGGACAGAGGGGTCCGAGGAGGAAGAGGAGGGAAGCTGGGTGGGATGAGCACTCTGCCTGCTTCCTCTGTCCTTGCACAATTTGAGGTTCAGGGTCGGTCTGGGATCTATCCAGCTGGCAGGGCGAGGAGAGACGGTCCGTGGAAATGCTCAGACAAGGGGATGCTCACTGCGTTTAAAAAAAAAAACAAAACATCGAAACAATTAGAGCCCAGGCTGAAATAACAGTCATGAAAACGTCAGTGATATCTTGCCGGCCCAGAGGCAGGAGGACAATGTGATTGGAGTGCTACAACCACTGGCTTTACAAAGCCCGGCTCAGAGGGAGCTCGAATCAGAATATAGCTCTATGAATCGGATTCACGGGGATGTTATCGATGGGGAAGGAGGGAAGCTTCACTCTACTGTTCTCCGGAGCTCAGAAACAGTTGTCACAGCCCTGTCTCTTAGGGAAGGCGAGGATGAAGAGGAAGGGCCTTCCTCCTTGCGCTCCTGACACATACCATGGGGAAAAAAACCCTCAAATATGGATGGCAGTGGCTCCAGCATACCCTCTTGTAAACAAATCTGTAATGTGCGTGTACACACAGGGAGAGACATCCCCGGGTACAGATGTACACAGACAAAGCCGCATCCCTCCTGTGTGATGCGTATGGATGCTGTAACCGCAGGCAGCCGCACGCAGCTCTGCCTTTGACCGAGGAGCAGCCTCTGGGCAGCGGGATCTCCCGGGCATCCCTTCCGAGGGCTCCCCTCGCCGTGTCCCCAGGCTGCGCTTCTCTCCTCGGACTGGAGAGGCGGTAGAAGTTTAACTCCCCGGAGGGCAAACACGGGTGGGCTCGGCCGGGCTCAGACTGCTCTGGCAGACCCGCTTCGCCTTTCCCCAGGACAGCTGAGGCAGCGCTGTCGGCTGGGGATGCGTTTCCCTTTTTTATTTAGATATCTCAGCCGTCTGAGGGCGGAGGCATGTCAGGGCTGTGCATTTTCTTCGGCTCGTAGCCAGCGCGACGGCGGTGAAATGATGTCAGGGGCTTCTGTCGGGTTCAGCGGCTGCCACCCGACGCGACCGTCGTGCCCCGAGCTCCACACACAGCCCCGCACAACACTGCCCTGCCCGGGCACCTCTCAGCCTCTGCCAGACCTTCCACTCACTGGGGACGGGTTCCAGGGGCAAACCCACCCTAGAGAGCGGATTTCAGAGTCATTGACCTGAGACTTCAGCAGCATTCCCTGGGAATACACCGTTTTTACTCAAACCAGACGGACTTTGGGTTGTCGCATCCCGAACCTATTTCAGTGCTGGAAGTAGGGGAGATGCCCAATGACACTGGGCATACTTTAGCAAGGGTCAGCCCTTTTCCCTCTCCAGTCAGACCCAGGGAGCACGACGGGGTGCCCACGCAAGAGAGCAGCGTTATGGCTTTATCATGAGACGTTGGGCAGGACCGTGGGCAGTGCCGGGGGAATTCCCGTGCGGAGGGGACACCCGGCTCTGCATTGTGGAGGAAAGTTGTGTCCGCATCGCCCCGGGGTTGCTGAGCCCTCCCAGAAGCTCCGCCGTGTTTTCAGCGGTGCACGGGCTTGCCGGGAACACCGGCACAAAACCGCCCCGTCGAGGCGATGGAGTGTAGAGAGGGCAAAAGCAGCTGACGGTCACCAGTTCTCAGTCACCTCGCTGAGGCAAACAAAGGCTCTGATAGCGACTCAGGCTATTCTCCATCTGATTGCGATGGAGTTAAACGTCGTCTCTCTGATGATCGAACGCACAGTTTAAAAAAAAATCACTAACCTCAATAATATTTTTCTCACCACATTTTGGGTTGCCGCTGGGTCCAGGCGACCTCAGACCCGGATTATTAGTGACAGTGTGAAGCCCAGATCTGAGCTTTGCATGTGCCTCTAGCTGCAGCTCCAGCGAGGGCAGAGCCTTCAGCAGCAGAATGCTTCACCTTGCCAGAGTCACTAGTGGGACAGCTGGCACGCAGATGGACAGACAAGGGGATGGATGGGTATGGACGTGGAGCATCTTTGGATTAAAAACTTCACAGGCTCAGAGAGCGGTTTGGGTTGGGAAAGGACATCTAAAGATCATCTAGTCCAATCCGCTGACCGTGAGCATCTTCCACGAGATCAGGCAGGGCCAGCGAAGAGATTGCAGCCTTCGGCCAAGCCCTCACTGTGGGTCACAAAACCTTATTAACCTGGTACCAGTGCTGGACTGGGCAGGGAGCGATGTCTGCCTGTGACTCACATCTCCACACATCCCCTCATCCCCATTCCCTTCCTCCCCTGGAAGCCTGTTCCTTGGCTTAGAAACACCCGGGGAAGTTTCCCCGTGGGGTTTTTCATTACCATCCCATCTAACCGCCAGCGTTTCCGAGCCCGAAGACAAGCCGGGTGGAAGGAGCCGAGGTTTGCTCCCCTTCCCATTGAATGGAAACCCGGTGTCACGTCTGTTCCCGATGCTCGCCGGCTCTCGCTGGCTGCTCGCCGTTGTCCCCTGCACTTGCCACACTGGTAGCCCCCGCAGAGGGGACATTAGCCCGGTCATTTTCTGCATCTCCTTTATTTCCTCATTTTCTCCCTGAAATCTTTCTCAATGTTCCTTTTCCAGGAGGAGTGGCCGGGCGGGTGGAAGTCTGAGCACAATGAAACCTGAGAATTTCTGTCACTCTCTGCATATGGTCCGAAGTGCTTTAATCCCAATTAGGGGCGGCTGACACACGGTCCTATTCATCCCAATCAGCTCTTGAATACATTTGCCTAGAAATGAACTTCACAAATAGACTCTCTCCTAAATGTGCCCAACAGCAAGGAAAATCGAATTGAGGCAGGGGCTCATTCTGAGGCGATCGAGGGAGAAAAGGTATGAATTTATAAGGTACACCGAAACATTGCAATTCAGCAACAAGTTTACTGACTTTTATTTGCACCATGTCAACCGAAAGAACCGAGAGATACGATGGGGGCTGCGGGAGGGGGAGAATCCGGTTAAAAGGCAACTTTAGACAGACTTTGAATACTTTATGCGGTAAGATTCGCCTCCAATTGAAGCTGGGCTCAAAGAGACGGAGAGAGAGAGAGAGAGAGAGAGAAAAATCCCAGCCCTTACACTGGAATTTTTAACGAGCACAAAACGTGTTTGAATCCGATCTGGGCTGACGCTCGCCGTTAACAATACGAATACCAAATCGAGCTCCTGTCATCTGCCCGGGTTCCCATAGAACCTGAATTACTATTCAAAAGCTGCTTTTAATATCCCACCCGCATCTCGTCTGCACCGCACAGCTGGTTGGAGCCCGTCCGAGGCTGCCCCGGCTCGGCCCCTCCCGCCCCGCAGCATCGGGCACCGGGCACCGGGCACCGGGCACCGGGCACCGGGCACCGGGCGCGCCGCGGCGGGGAGCGACGGCTGCTGCTGCTGCTGCTGCTGCGGGAGGCGGCGAGGCGAGGAGCGCGGGCGGGGGGGGGGAGGAAGAGAAAGCAGCAGAGAGCGGTAAAGGGAAGGGGTTTGTGAGGAAGAGTGGCTGAAAGAGCGAAAACGAGCGAAAGCGGGGAAGGGGTTTAAAGAAACTGCCAAAGGAAGGGGTAGGGAAGGAGAGGAGAGGAGAGGAGGGGAGGGGAGGGGAGGAGAGGAGAGGAGAAGAGAGGAGAAGAGAGGAGAAGAGAGGAGAAGAGAGGAGAAGAGAGGAGAAGAGAGGAGAAGAGAGGAGAAGAGAGGAGAAGAGAGGAGAAGAGAGGAGAAGAGAGGAGAAGAGAGGAGAAGAGAGGAGAAGAGAGGAGAAGAGAGGAGAAGAGAGGAGAAGAGAGGAGAAGAGAGGAGAAGAGAGGAGAAGAGAGGAGAAGAGAGGAGAAGAGAGGAGAAGAGAGGAGAAGAGAGGAGAAGAGAGGAGAAGAGAGGAGAAGAGAGGAGAAGAGAGGAGAAGAGAGGAGAAGAGAGGAGAAGAGAGGAGAAGAGAGGAGAAGAGAGGAGAAGAGAGGAGAAGAGAGGAGAAGAGAGGAGAGGAGAGGAGAGAAGAGAAGAGACGTTAACACCGTGTCGAACTCTTCGGCTGGTTTGCAGGGTGTTTCCATGTTTCAGGGCCATCACAAATCCCCATCTCCCGCTCATTTCATTGCATCCCCATCCGTAGTGGCTGAGCACCGCGCGGTATCCCCACGGTCGGCTCGGGCAGGGCAGGGAGCCCAGGGACCACCCCATCCCATCCCACAGCCCTGGGAAGCCCTGGGCCGCCTAGACACGGGGCAAAGCCATTTGGGAAAAAGGTCACCCCGGGAGCCGCCGGCTGGGCCGCCCCGCCAGAGTATGGCCTGCTGAATGAACTTGCAGCATTTTGTTGGAGCCTCCTAGGCAGTGCTCCATGGCATAATGATCCAGGCCCTGTATACAGGCATTCATGCTGATCTGAATGTGGTGTTGAACCTTCTCTGTGCCGGAGCGGTTTGATGGTTTGAATGGAGCTCCCTGGTGGGACATTGCTCTGTGCAACTGTGCCTCTTTGGATGACTGTTGTTCCTTAACATTCATGCCTCATTATGGGGCAACCTGTTAAATCAGGGAGAACAGTGTGCCAAAGCGTTACTCAGGGGCACCGGCAGTTCAGCGATGGGTATAAATAAGGGCCGCCGAGGAAAATAACTTCCACCGCCATCTCTGGGCAAAAAGTGATCCCGCTTTAATGGTGCCTGGAGTTAGCCCGGTTTAAGTCTATAAAGAGCGATAGTGGAATGTTTTGATTGAGTCTAAACATTGTCTCTGAATAAAGCTGAAACCATGTAATTAATGTGTCTTTTTAATAAGGGACAATACGGTCGTTCAAGCTATTTAATTTCATTTAATTTTCCATCCCATTTGCTCCAAAGGCTGCTTTTACTTTTAACACCCGGCCTTTCATGCTGCCATCTTGCTCCAGTGGGCACATTAGATCGGTTTCACCCTTCCTTTTTAGGGAAGGAAAAATAAAAGAAAATGTGGTTCCTTTCCTCTTTTGTGGACAATTTATTTCACTTGGGGAACTTCAACTTTGAGCCACAGGACAGAATAAAAATTGGAGAACTGGTGTGAATGCTTCCCGAGCAAGGGCTTTTCTTTTCTGAGTGGATGGGAACCAGCCACAATCGGCTATATTAATAAATAACTTTCCTCACAGTCGGCCTTTACATGGTCCTATTGATAAAATTGTTCGCGTGTCGTTCACGCTTTTTNGGCGGGGGGGGGGGGGGTGGCGACTCCCGAGGAGGAGCAGTCGGGTACCTTGGTCGCCTGAAAAGCTCACTCGCTACCTCTGCGGCTCCCGGGATTTCAAACCCGGGCTCATCCTCAAGTGGTCAGGCCAGAGGTTACAGGGACATGTTCATGGCTTAAATTTATTGCCCTCCGCTTCTTGTTTATCCCTTTCCCCCCCCCCCCCCCCCGCCCNCCCCCCCCCCCCCATTCAGGCCGTTGATCAAAGGGGTCATCTTCAGTTCCTCACATCCTCTCCCTCTCCCCCTCAACCCTTCCCCATACACCCCTTCTCGTCGCTGTCCAAGTCAAAAAGATGTCCCTTCCCCTCACTGCCGGGACGGTCCCTGCCGTCGCATCGCGGAGAGATGCGATCGATGAGCATTGATGCTTGCGTGCGAGGGGGAGCGGCCGCCGCATTTATCTCTCGTGCGAGCCAAGATCCATCGTTCCTCAGAACACCTCCTCAGCTCATGTGGACCCAATGGTGATCAGCAAGCTTCGACCCCTGGCCCTGGCTGCACCTCCCTGCTTGTCTCAGCCCTGGTACCCGGCTCCCAACCTCGGGTGAGCACTGCGGGCAGCACGGCATGGACGGGGCGGACAGCCATCTGTTCGCCGCCGGGACCCCGATGTTTTAGGGGTTCAGCCTGGAGGGTGGTCGGCGAGCTGGCAACCACCGACGTGGGCGAACATCAACACAACAGCAGCAGCGATTTTGCCAGGCTGAGCTTTCTGTGCTTCCCCCCCCCCCCCCCCCCCGCCCCCTGCGCAGTGCCGGGGAGGGAGAGAGGGGAAAGAACAACTTTGCCACCGCCAAGTCGTCAGACGCTCCGGTTCCAAACCTCTCTCGTTCCCCGTGAGTATCCCTGTAGCCCTCGCTCCCACGGTGCCACTCGTGATGGGGTCAAAAAACCCCCCCCCCCATCCAGAGTCAAGCCCACGCTAAAGGTCACATCGAAGGCGACGTGCCAAGGTGTATCTTGCAGAAAACGGAGTTACTTGAGGAGAAGCCCGCTCAGTTAACTGGCTCCCGTCGGTAAATACACCTCTAAGAGTGGCTTTTTGGTTTTTCTTTTGAAATTTATTAGGTCTGAAAGGGAAAAGCTCAATGTATGCGATTGCTTTTGACACCAGTGAGTAAAACCTGCATGTGCAACTGCTCTTTCTCAGGAGAAAGGTTCAGGAATCCTTTTGGAGAGAGCTACGAGGTAGAGAGTGGAGAAAACCTGCTAGAGGGAATGAGACAGGACCATAAAAGCGACAGTGGCGGCTGGATGTGATGCTGTGCTTTTCGCACCTGTACGTGAGAAAAAAAAAAACCCCAAAAAGCCGCGCATCTTTCCTTTTCAGCTCCTGGAAACAATCCTGGGACATTTACCCAGCCTGAATCCTAAGGTGATGGATTTAATCCTAGTGCCTCGTTGTATCTTAATTAAAACAAGCGAAGAGGAGGGGCGCAGACTTCATCTGTTCCAATCGCTTCGTTCGGGTTTTATTTACAGTGGCTTTTGGAAGGTTCCAACGCCGAAATGAAGCTTGGTGCAAGCGATTTTGCTGGTGGGAGAGATGGGGTCTATGGCTGTGTTAAAGAAAGAATCCAGCTGCAGGCTGTTGGCTAGCCAGCTGTGTTAACTACTGGCCATGCTTCTCTGTTTCCCGAGGACTGTACATCTCTATTTTCTCCCTTCTCCATTTCTTAATCTCACGAACGGCAGACACAGCTTCCCCAAAAAGCTCGCAGATGCGAGCGGGTTGTGTGTGTTTTACAGGGGCTCATATCTCGTGCTATTCATCCCGTTTAAGGATCAAAGCTTTTTTTTTTTCTGAGCAGATTACTGGCCTGAAACCAAACCCACTGAAATGGTAATATGGTCGTTCATTTTTTAAATAAATAAATAAATAAAAGGAGGAGGGGGGGGGAGAAAAAAAGGAGGAAAAAAAAAAAAAAGTGTAGGTATTTTCTGGTGTTTTCCCATCAAGTACCTGCCCAATTTCTGTATGGCACACGCCGGGAATCAATAGAACTTAACAAGTCCTCAAAACATTCCCCATCTCTTTGTTTAATCTCCTTTTACAATAAAGCCAAGGGAAGAGAATTAAAAATCTTTGAAGTATATTAAACCTGAAAAGGCTCAGCCAAGTAGACTTAAAATAGTCACTTCTTTTCCAAAACTGGTTTGTCGAGGAACAATAAAAGGAAGTAAAATTTATGGAGAAATTATACAGTGGATTTGTCACTTAAAATATCGTAACTGTCTCTGGGACAATACCCCATGCTGAGGATTAATGGTCCCTCCAGACCTTTGATTCACCAGCGCCTTTTCTTTGCCCTTGACAAATTGGATTTTTTAGGAATGGGAAGGTCGCCTGGCCCATTGTCTGCCAACCATTCACCCCGCCTGATTATGCAAGAGGGTTAGGGAAAGGCTCCATGTGACCCTCTTGGATGGGACTCCGCAGCTGCTCGAGAAGCCAAACTCTCTCACCAAACTCTGCGCCCCAGAGCATCCCCCCCCCCTTGCCAAGGGGTACCCCTCCTGCTCCCGTTGAAAAAGCCGGCCGTCCACACACCGCCGCGTCACTCTGCGGGCGGAGATACGCCTGTGCTCACCCTCCTCCTCCTCCTCCTCTCTGCCGCTGTCACTCCGGCCCCCTTAAGTAGTTGGGGTTCCCGAGCGCTCCCAGGCAGAGGCAGCGATGCAAAGCGGCAGAGCTCCGGCCGCCAGCGTCAGCGCCGAGAGCTGCATCCCGGCAGGGTTGCGCCTGGGACCTGTCCCGGGCATCTTCAAACTGGGCAAGTACCTGTCAGACCGCAGGGAGCCAGGACCCAAAAAAAAGGTATTTCCCGACGGTCTCTCCTGCCACCGCTGGACCTTGGGTTTTCGTTGGCTCGGGGGAAGACGGCTAGGGAGAAGAGGTTGTTCTTCTTCTCCCCTCTCTCTCTTCGATCCTCCCTGCTTAGAGCGAGCCAGGAAAAGAAGGGGAAGCGTTTCCAGAGCATTCCGAGATGTCTCCTCGTGGCTTTGCCGGGAAAGCTTGCCCGCCCGTGCCCTCTTTCCACCCCCCACCCCTCCCCTCCATCCCCAGCGTCGGGGATTCGCTAGCCTGGCCAGCCTCCCCGACGACAACAAGGGGACCTGGGCGGGGGAGCTCTCTCGGAGGAGCAGACGTGTCCCCAACCTTGGACATAGACGTGCAGAAAGTGCCGCCGCATCCCCGTGCCCGGCGTCCGAGGATGCTGGTTCTGTCTCCTGGCTCTCGTTCCCCAGTGCCCTCACTCACTCGGGCATTGCCCCTTCCCTGGCAGAGCCAGGACGTGCCACGGCTGGCTGCTGGCCTCCGGAGCCACGGCGAGACGGTGACATGCGGCTTTCTCAGCCCTCGGGTTTTATCCAGGGCGGGAAGAGGGGGGAAGAGGCAAAAGCATCGATTTATTTCTGCTTTTGGCTCCAGTTTGTGCTCCCTCGCCCTCCATCCTTTTCTTCGGCCCTGATCCTTTGACTGGAGCCGGTTGGGAGAGCGGGGCAGAGGTTCCCGAGGGTCCGGCGGTGGGATGCGGGTCGTAGGTTTTGGGGCAACCCAGAGCACGGCTGGGCAGCAAACGATTTACAGAGCCGGAGTGGGAAAGGAGGGGATGGGCACCCGGCTCCTAGGGCAGCCGGTATCCGAGCTGGGAAGGAGCGAGAAAGCGAAGGGCACTCACCTCGCCGTCCATCAGGGTCTTCAAGGGGCTGGGGATGAGAGCCCTTCTTCCACCCCCCCATCCTCCTCCCCACCCCGGGGCAGCCGCGGCTCACGCGTTCCGCTCGGATTTTTAATGACCTTTAATTGTTTTTAAACGCTCTGCCAGCCCACTCAAATTTATTTCTCATCTGGCTCCCTCGGTTTCTCGCTTGAGGCCGCTTTGTTCCGATGACTTTTATTGCACGGTCATTCAGGGAATGGGCACTTCATTTTCCCTTTGTATAGGCGAGTAGATTATGAAGTATGGGGCTACAGAGACTTCGTGGCTAAGCAAAATCCTCTCCCCTTTCCCCCTTTCCCGTCTCCCGACGAGCCGCGATTGTTTTGCACGGCCTCGGAGGTCGCACAAACCCTTAAAACAACAACAACCAAAAATATCTTACCTGGGCATTTAATACGTCGTTTGGCTGAAATGCGGCAGCTGGAAAAGGTGCGTTTGGACCTTTCCCTCGCAAGTCCCCGCTGGTCCTGGGCTCTTCCATCCTTACCCTCACAGATCAGCATCACCTCTTCCAGGGCAGCCGCAGCTCTGCTAAAGCACCTGCGAGCCGAAGAAGGTCCTACCCGAAGTTGGGTAAGGATGGAAGAGTCAAACCGGTGGCTAAACCGCGATGCTCTCCCCGTTGCCTTTGAGCTGTGATGCTCAAGACAGTTATCTGCGTGCGGTCAGGGCTGGCAGAGAGGGAGAGGGTCGGGTAAGCTCTGTGCTCTATTTCGTTTGGCTTGGAAGTGATCTCGGTGCTCCCTGTCTTCCAGGTGCGGATGGTGAGAGGGGAATTAGTGGATGAAGCCGGGAGCTCCGCTTTGGAGTGGATAGGGTTAATCCGGGCTGCCCGAAACTCCCAAGAGCAGACACTGGAGGCTGTTGCTGATCTGCCAGGAGGACAGGTACCCCAACTCGTGGCTCCGGGTCAGTTTGGCACCTCTCTCTGCCACCTACTTCCCCTTCTCTCAAGCCTCCTGAAGAAAGTTTGCTTTCTCCCCTTCGCAGATTTTCTACCGGGCGCTGCGAGATGTGCAGCCGGGCGAGGAACTCACCGTCTGGTACTCCAACCCATTGGCCCAATGGTTTGACATCCCCGTCACTGCCACCCCGACTCACGACGAGAAAGGTACAGAATCGGGCAATTCGTTTTAGAGCAAGCAAACGAAATGAAACAACACGACCCCTCTTTAATTGACACCTTTGAAGGGAGCTGAGACGGCAAATTGGGGAGGGGGGGGGGGTGTGAGGGGGGGGAGCCTTTCCAACACGCGCTCTCAGAAACGTTAGTGCCAGGCACAGCTTGCAACGACTTTTAACCTGCCACCCTCTAAACCAAGCCTCCATCTGCTTATATTTAAAGGGTGATGTATTAACTCGTTAGCGGTGTGGAAAGGGGGGGGGGGGGGTCCCGTGCCTTGAGTCGTGCCGTCGCGGGCACAGTTTAACGATCTTTTTGATAGGCAAATGGGATTTCGATGGGACGGGGCGAGGGTTGTTATGCGATGCAAGGCAGAGTTTCGGTGTCGTGGGTTTTCGAAGCACCGGCTTTACCTTGCATGCTCCTAGGGCAGAGGCTTTTTAGGTTATCGTGTGGGCAGATTCACACGGGCAAGACAAAACAGATACTCGTCAGTAAGGGTAAAAAAAAAACCCCACCCCAGTCGGCGTCAAATCCCGCTCGGATAAGGATATGGGAGGTTATTAGGAAAGGGGAAGATGCTCGTCTGGGGCTGCTTGCTCCGATCCTCAAGCTGGTTCTGGGCCGGAATTACACCGATGTTCGTGGCAGTAAGAAGATGGCAGCACGTGAAATAGGGCAAAAGAAGATGATTCCTCTCAAAGTTCACCCGTCGGGCGGCTCCGACGGCGGGGCGACGGCAGCTCTGGGTGACCTGCGGACGCTGGCTCATCTCTGACGGGGCAACTCCAGCTACTCCTGCCCTGAGCAGAAGATCGTTCAGCCCGGTGATGCCACTCAGAAAGGGGCGAGGGCACGATCCGACGAAGGGCCGAGCCTTTCCTTTCGCTCGAGGCTGTCTGCTCCGCAGGGTGATCTGGATCGGGCCTGGAGAGACAACTGCCGAAACTCCGGGCGTGGGTTTCTCACACCCCATCCGACCCCTGAGATGCTCAAGAGCCCAAATCCCTCTTTGTACTAAAACTATACACGGAAAAACGACTCTTGGGTGACGTCTCTGTCCCCTCCACTAAAGATGGAGAGACCATGGATCAACTCCTCGAAAATCCAGGGCTCTGACGAAGTTTCAGCTATAGGAAGGAGGACACAGTGCTGGGTTCTGCTCCCCTCCCCCAGCTCAGCATCCCTCACCTGGACATGGGACTGGTACCACTCGAGGCGAAATGGGAGCGAGAAAGCTCAGGTCTGCGAGACTCACTCGGCGTGTGTGACATCTTCCCCGTCCCGTCGAAGCGAGGCTTAATTACAGATTAACCCGACGGATTTGCTGTCCCCGGCCCCACGGTTTCCAGGCTGATTCATACGAACTCAGAATAAATGTATCGAAATTCTGAAGCGCTCTTCATTTAAGGAAAGTACATTGAAAAAAAAAAAAACCCCAAACCTCACCACAACCCAAACCCAACCAACCAGTGTGGGGCAGAGGAAATGCAGAGATTTGATGGGATTGTTTTTTAAAGCGAAGGAAAACTTCGGAAATCCGTGTTTGAAGCCGTTTATTTGTTTTTACCGTGATGAGAAGGGGATGATTTTCGTTGGGTGGTTTTTTTTTTCTCCCCGAGAGATGATGACTGGACTTGAGCTGAGCCGGGGAAAGCTCCGGGCTCGGTGGAACACGGAGGCAGCCGGTCCTGCCACTCTTTTGCCGAGGGCTAAAGCACGTCGTTGGCGACACTTGACAAAGGCAGATGACGGCAGCCGGGATGGGTCCGTGGGTGTCTGTGCCCACATGCCCCTCGGTCCGACTTATTTCACTAGGCAAAGCGGTGGGCTTGCGGCTGCTTCCCGGTCGGGGCTCGGGCAGATAAGCTCCCACCTCCATCCCTCCTCGACGGGGCGAAAAATCCATTCAACGACTTAGTGAGGCTGCGATAGGAGAGGAAGGCAAGGCAGGCACGACGGCAAGGACATAGGTGGTGAGACACAGCAGCGCAGGATCCTTCCACGCGAGTTCACCTCCAAGTTTCTCTCGGAGAAGAAGACAGCGTTTCAACCGCAGTGGCCACCGGCTGATCCTGCCCCAAAAGGCTTCGTTACAAGCCCTCTCGCCAGGCTGGTCACGGCCAGCATCTCTACCTCGGTGACCCGCTGCCTCTCCGGCTGCCCGCAGCGAAGGGACGAAGCCAGCTCAAGCCCATCCCAGGTCTCTTGTGCCCCACTTCACCCCCCCTCCCCTCACCGTCTAAGCTGTCTGAGAGCTTGGAGCGGCCCCTCTGTGTGGCCTCACCTTTGGCTTGTCGGTGCGTTAGCTCAGGAGCGTGGTGTGACTGGAAGGAAGGAGAAAAAGAGAGACGGATTCAGACAGGCAGGAAAAGAGAAATGAGGGGAAGGAAGGAAGGAAGGAAGGAAGGAAGGAAGGAAGGAAGGAAGGAAGGAAGGAAGGAAGGAAGGAAGGGAGGAAAAAAAAGATAAGGGTACACAAACAGGCTGTCATCAGAGACAGCGTTTTGCCGTCGGGGCTGGGGAGACGTTCCCCTGTGGAAAGACACTGCTGGCAAGCAGGGCTAGGAGGAGGCAAGCGAAGCCTCCGCTATGCCGGGCAGTCACCACAGCCTCAGCCACGGAGGTCTGTTCCGCTTGAGAGAAGCCGAAATGTTTAGGAGCCAGGGCACAAAGGGCATTGTCTTCTGAAAGGGAACGATTACATATGGCCCATACATATCGGATATTGTCTCGCCGCGTAATGAGGGGCTCACGATCATTAGATTGGCCTTTGTTCGGTGCAGCCGACTCCCTGACATACGCTACCTCTTCTGCAAACGCCAACAGATGGGGCCCCCCGACAGACGACCGACCGTAGCAGCTGCTTCCCCCCCTCCCCTCCGGCAGCACGGCGCGCCGTCCGCGGGAGCGCAGAGCCCGCACCGCACCGCGGGACGGCATGGCACGGGGCGGGGAGGCTCGGGGATGCGCGGGGAGGTGCAGGGATGCGCGGGGATGCGCGGCCGTCGTTGACCGGCCTCTCCGCTTGCCTCCGCAGGAGAGGAGCGGTACATCTGCTGGTACTGCTGGAGGACCTTCAAGTACCCCAACAGCCTCAAGGCACACGTCCACTTCCACTGCGCGCTGAGCCACGGCCGGCCTTTCCTCCACCACGACCACGGCCGGGCCGCCGCCGCCGCAGCCGCCTTCGGGCTCCCGTCTAAGGAGCCTCCGGCTGCCGCGATGCGCGGCCACCCGTCCCCCGGCTGCGCAACGCGAGAGGCCGTCAAGAGGGAGACCACCGCCGCCTCCCCTCCACTCGCCAAAGCCGGGCTGCCCAAGCGGGCGGCGGGCAAGGAGGAGCAGGAGCGCGCCCTGGACATGAGCGTGGGGGCTGCCCGCGGGCCGGGGCCGCTGCTGGGGCCGACGGGCGGTAACGGGCTGGCTCTTTGCCCCGGGGCTCGCTCGGCTTTTCGCCCCGCCGGGCCGTTACGGGACGAGGCGAGGGGTACCGGCTCCCTCGGCTTCTCCAAGCTGCTGGGGGGGCTGAAGGCGGGTCGAGCCGCCTCCGACGCGCCGCCCAAGTGCGGGGCGCTACCGGGCGAGGCCGCTCCCCCGACGGCAGCGGCAGCGGCGGCGGCAGCGGGGCTGGCGTGCGGCGGGGGGCTCCGCGCATTCCCGCTGCTCTCACCTCTGGAGGAGGCTTCGGCTTTCCGGCAGGTGGAACGAGGGCTGCCCGCCGCTGCCCTGCCGCCCGCCCGTTACCCGCCGCTGCCCGGCGGAGCTCTGGAGCGCTTCTCCCTGCCGCCCTTCGACGGGCTGAAGGCTTACGCGGGAGACTGCGGGCTGCCGGTGATGCCTCTCACCGTCTACAACGGGGAGCTGCTCTACGGTGCAGCTCCCTACTACCCGCTGAAGCTGCACCTCGGCGGCATCCTCAAGTACCCCGAGTCGGTGTCGTACTTCGGAGGGCCGGCGGCGGGGTTGCACGCTGCCGAGCTGGGCTCTCTGGCCAGCATCGACCGGGAGATCGCCATGCACACCCAGCAGCTTTCCGAGTTGGCGGCTGAGAAGGGTCGAGGGCGTTTGGAAGCGCTGCCGTCGGGGGCGGCTGGGGGAGCCGGTGGGAAGCCCAAAACCGGGCATCTGTGTCTCTACTGCGGGAAGCTGTACTCCCGTAAATATGGGCTGAAGATTCACATGCGGACTCACACGGGCTACAAGCCTCTCAAGTGTAAGGTGTGCCTGAGGCCCTTTGGGGACCCCAGCAACCTCAACAAGCACATCCGTCTGCACGCCGAGGGTAACACGCCCTACCGCTGCGAGTACTGCGGCAAGGTGCTGGTACGGCGCCGGGACCTGGAGAGGCACGTCAAGTCACGGCATCCAGGGCAGAGCCTCGGTAAAGTGACCGAGGACAAGAGTGACTCTGGCTATGCGCACCCAGAGCAGGAGCAAAAGACTGACAACGAGAGCGACGTGGACGTCTGTTTCACCGACGACCAGAGCGACCCGGAGAGTGGAAGCAGAAACCGCGAGCAGTGATGCGGAGGGTGGCCGGGGAGGGGTTGGGTTGGAGGCTCGATACAGCACCCTCATCCCATTGACTCTGAGCTCCCGGGGTGGTCCCACGGGAGAACGCGTCGTGGGGGAACGCGGGTGGGCGCTGCAGCCGCGGGTCCGGGAGAGAGCCGGGAGAGGAGCGGGGTGGGGGAGTGGGGCAAAACCCAGGGTTGCTCTCGTTCCCATCGGAGAGGCACGGCTTCACCATCCGCGCCCTTGTTTCAGTGGCCATATATTTTTTATTGTACCTTTGTGTCGAGGAAATTGTGCCTTTTGGAGACGATTATTTTGGTTTTTTTTTTTCTATGTGCTCTCCCGACATTTGTTCCCGTGGTCCGAGCCGTGGTGCTCAGCACCAATCCCGGGATTGCGAGAGCCTCTGGCAGCTGTATATTTGACACTTCAGATGCTCTTTCTCGGGTCGTAATAAAAGCAATACCACCCGCTTTTTGGAAAGAAAGAAAGAAAGAAAGAAAGAAAGAAAGAAAGAAAGAAAGAAAGAAAGAAAGAAAGAAAGGAAAGAAAGAAAGAAAGAAAGAAAGAAAGAAAGAAAGAGAGAGACAACAAAAAGCCAACACTTGCAGGCACTGAAGAGTTTCCCACGCGATAACAGGCGCACCATTTGATCAAGTTGCAATTATTTATCACAGAGAATATTTGAGTAACAGGTGTAAAATAAATATTGAAAAGCATGAATCTTATTAAAAAAAAAAAAAGCACGCACTCTATCGTTTTAAAGGAAATACGCTCTCTGTTTGGTAGAATACAAATGTGGTGTATGTTTGTTTTCTAAAGAATGATGTACAGTGGATACAGTATTTTGGTCTTGGTTCCAGTTTGTCATGCGATTTCCCCTCCTTCCCTCCCCTTTTTTTTTCTTTTTTTCTTTTTTTAAAAGAAAATAAAGTTACTGACAAACTACTGTTTGTCTGGTTGATTGTTGAACTGCTGCTAGCAGCATCTCGTGTTTCTCCACAACGCTTCTGGTGAGCAGGAGCTCGAGCCAGATCCTGCTGTATTCAGAAGCTTTGGTTCAAGCTCTAAAGGATTTGCCCCTGAATGTTTCTTCTTAATATTCTCTTTCTCTCGGTCATCAAGACAAACCATCAGAATCCACTTTGTTCTTCCTTTCGGCTACGACTTTTGGACAACAGCAAGGTTTTTGGTTTAGTTGGTTTGATTTGGTTTGTTTTTTTTTTCCCCCACAGAGCCAGCGCAGAGACGCAAAAGGCTGAACATGATTAGTCTGCTTTATGTGTTTGTGTTTGTGCCCCTCTAACAAACACCCGGCTTTAGAATCCTTTTATCTGAGGGAAACGATCCCGTGCCGTCGGTATGAAAATCTGAAATGCGATCAATACAAAAACCAACCAAACTCAACCCTTTAAAACACTGTGGTAAAATATCCGTTTCCCCTAGAAAATCCTCCAGGTCACCGGGCTGAACGACGTCAGGCTGCCGGTAGCCAGCCGCCAGCTGTTTGGGCACTGCCAGTGGTGTGGGCACTGCCAGCTGTTTGGGCACTGCCAGCGGTTTGGGCACTGCCAGCTGTGTGGGCACTGCCAGCGGTTTGGGCACTGCCAGCTGTTTGGGCACTGCCAGCGGTGTGGGCACTGCCAGCTGTGCGGCTCTCCCCGTCCCAGTCCGAGCCAGTGCTTTTGGCTGGAGCCTGCACAGGGGGATGCAGAGGAGACAGGAGGGAGCCTGTCCTGTCTTCCCGATTCCTCTCTCCTTGTGTACTTCACAACTCCGAAGCAGATGGGATATCTCTCCGGTTTCTACGGATAGGCAGGAGGCTGAGGGTTTATAGGATCGGGCTCTATTTCAGTCCAGGCTGTAGGTGAGGCAATGTAAAACACAAACGAATCACTTCCAGCGCCTGAAAGAATCTCAGATAGGAAGCTGAAAGCATCTCAGATACAAACCCTCATCCTTCGTTTAAGGCTCAACGTGCTTTCCCCATAGGAAAAGGGAATACGAATGCCAGGCTTGGGTTTCCTGTAAATATTTGATTTAGATTGAAGAGCTGTAGGATTTTTTACTTTCATTTGAAGCCTTTAATTTTTCTGTTGTCGCCTGGGCTAGTGCACTAAATACCCACTGACTCCATTCGCTTTTATCCCAATACACGAGCTGTGCCTGTCATGGAAACAAACGGAAAAGGTGTCTCCTGCGGAGAGCGGGATCTTGCTCATCGGTCGACAGAGGTGAAATTCCTCTTGGTATTTACAGCACTGGCAGCGATACCCACGATTTAGCCGGCCAGTTCTTTATTTCAGTATTTATCTGCCGCTTTCCCAAGGAAAAACACCCAGCACGGAGCTGCTGCTGGGGAAGGATGCGCCATGAGGTCATGGCAAAGGGGAGAATAACCAAACAGTGATCGGGAGTTATTTCAACGTCAGTGGAGTTTGTGAGCTTTAATAGAAGCGTCCCGTCGAATCGTTAACTCTTAAGGCTACCTTTACCAAAACAGGTACTCGGGACAATCCATCGGTGTCAATTAACGGGTCTCTGTCATCGAAACGTTAATGTGTTGCCTTTGAGTTAGGCAATAAGACACAAGCCGAGCTAAATATAACCAACGGCAACCAACCCATGTCGAGAACAAAAACAACAGAGAGGAACAACAACAACAAAAAAGTGCTTTTTAAAAACTCAGAATGCACGGGGGAGACGCAGGACAAATTCTGCCACATCTTGTTTTTAGGGCTCTATCGTCTTCTCCAATACGAGCTCCCCTGGCCCGGCTGGGCATGGGACCCTCCGTTCCGCTGCTGCAGCCCGGGCAGCGGCTCTCCCGGCGGTAGCTCCCGTTCCGAGCTCCAGGAGGCTCAGCGGGTCCCGGCGCTGCTCCTGTGCGGGGTTGCGGGTACCGATGCTCGTGTGCGGCTACTGCGCGCTGAGCCATCCCGGGACAAGGGCTGGGTGATGAGGGTTGTTTTCTAATTTTAGCGTGGTTTTAGTTCATTAATCACAGTTCACAGAATCACATTAATTATATTTCACAGGATCACAGGATCTCAAGGGTTTGGAAGGGAGCTGGAAAGCTCATCCAGTGCAACCCCCCTGCCAGAGCAGCAGCACCTAGAGCAGGGCACACAGGAACTCATCCAGCTGGGTTGGGATGTCTCCAGAGAAGGAGCCTCCACAGCCCATCTGGGCAGCCCTTAAAGTGCTTTGTCATTTCTGTTTATTGCCCCGTTCGGTCCAGGGATGAAGCGACAACCTCTCCCGAAACTTCCGAGATCCGGGCCAACATCAGAAGCACCTGGATGTGAATCAGGCGCTGCCCGGCAGCCGCAGCCGTGGGATTCCGTCGGGCCCGAGCCTTTGCCCAGCCGCGGGGCGATCGGTGCCGGGCGCTGCGCTGATTGGCCGAGCCGTTCCGCGGCCCGCGCTCCTATTGGCCAGCCAAGGCGCTGGGAGGCTGTGCTCGTGCCGGGGGTTCTCCGGTGGGCTGGGAGCGAGTGATGCTGGCAGCATCCTCCCGTGGGATCAACGGCTTGCCCGGGATCAACGGCCGGCTGGGACTGCAGCCCGTGGCATCGTTAAGTCACACGCCGGCCACGGCTGTTCCTGCGTCCTCCGGTTTCCCTGGGATGTAAATTTGGGTCTATAAGGCGGTGTGCAGTAGCTGCAGGTGGTAGGTTGCATCCGTGCTGAGCTGATTGCAAACCCGGCCTTGGCAGATCCCTTCGCACGGGATGGGCTGGGTTTTGTGTTCGTAGCATCATCTGATCTACCGTTGGTTCTGGCTGGCAGCCGTAGTGCCTACCGTTTGCAACTAGAGGAAAAAAAAACAATCCCAAAGCAACCCAAGTTAGCTTCTGCATTTGTAATTATCGATAGCTGCAGTCAAGTATGTCCTCTGCACTTTATAAAGGGGGAGGGGAAATGGTTTACCAGGGGGAAAAAAGGGCTTTCTAGATGAGATTTTCCAACCCCCCTGCAGAAGCAGGTTCACCTAGATCAGGTCACACAGGAATGTGTCCAGACAGGTCTTGAAGACCTCCAAGGAAGGAGCCTCCACACCCTCCCTGGGCAGCCTGGGCCAGGGCTCCCTCACTGAAACACTGAAATAGCTTTTTCTTATATTTAAGTGGAAATTTTTGTGTTCCAGGTTCATCCCATCACCTCTTGTCCTGTTGCTAGATACCATAGAAAACAGGGATGTCCCAACCTCCTGACACCCACCATTTAGATATTTGTCACTATTAATGAGATCCCCCCTCAGTCTCCTCCAGACTAAACAGCCCCAGGTCCCACAGCCTTTCCTCATCAGGAAGATGCTCCAGTCCCCTGATCATCTTGGTGGCCCTGTGCTGGCCTCTCTCCAGCAGTTCCCTGTCCCTCTGGAGCTGGGGAGCCCAGAACTGGACACAGGACTCTAGATGAGGCCTCAGCAGATATGGCAGAGGGGAAGGGGAGCAGAACCTCACTTGACCTGCTGCCCACACTCTTTTTGATGCATCCCAGGCTGCCATTGGCCTTCTTGCCCACGAGGGCACGTTGCTGGCTCATGCTCAGTTTATTTTTAACCAGCACTCCCAGGTCTCTCTCTCTGCAGAGCTGCTCTCCAGCAGGTCAATCCCCATCCTGTGCTGGTGCATGGGGTTGTTCCTTCCCAGCTGCAGGACTCTGCCCTTGTCCTTGTTGAACCTCATGAGGTTCCTCTCTGCCCAACTCTCCAGCTGGTCGAGATCCCACTGAATAGCAGCACAGCCTCTGGGGAGTCAGCCAGTGCTCCCAGACTTGTGAGACTGATTTAAAATGTGCCCAGTTCCTTGATGCTCAGGTGAGGTAGATGTCGTCTGCTGTAATACAAATGACTGTGGGTTTTGACCTGGCTGCTGGTACAGTATTCAGAGAGGACTTGATCTCTCCTGAGTGAGATCTTAAAGGGATACAGCTTCAAAGTTTTTGCATTAAGCTCATATTTTAAATTCACACACGTACAGACGTGACCTGACCAGAAAGCTCTGCTACAGGTATGAAAATGTTTGTATTCTAAAGGATCCCTTGCTACAGCTGCAACTCTGATGTGGCAAAGAAATGATTTATTGGCTTAGAAAAGCCTGTGAATTCATTTGGGTGCATTTGTGCTGACAATATTTCCAGGGAGCTGTTTTTCTGTTCTCACTAGAAGTTATGTGCTTGGAAGTCTGTGTATTTTCAATACAAAACAGAATCCCCAGACTTGCACTCTGTGAAGTGAGCAGCAAGCCCTGGATTCAGGCTTCCTGTGTGACAAAGGAGGGGATGAGGATGGATGAAAATCTAACTGCACTTGACTTCAGGTCAGGGGATGGTGAAGGTCAAGGATTGGTTTTGATCTTTTTGTTTTCCTCCAAACTGTCTGAAAAAGCACGATTTTAAACTTGACTGTGAGTAGTCGCTTTCTGAGTTATCACCTGAAGGTAAAGAGCAACATGTCAAGGTTGGGTTCAAGCTCACTGGAGTTCATTGGACCATAGCAGAAAAAGATCTAGAAGCAACAAAAAAAAATGCTTTCAGGTATATTTAAAGTCAACCCACTGAGGAATGATTTGCTGCAGCACGTAAGATGTTACCAACTTGTGTTTCACGTGAAACAAGAGGAAGCATTTTCTTAGCGACTGAAAAAAAATACACCAGAGGAAACGGATCATTAGATCTGAAGTGCACATTCATCTATGTCCAGAGCTGATACCATGAAATATTAGGGCCAATTATGAGCAAAGCTCACCATGTTTTTGTGGAGACCTGCAGCTGAGTGTGGGTTGCTTTTTTTTTCCCCTCCCATGTTTGATGCTTCATAATTTTTAATCTGTTCTGCTTTGGAATGTCCTGAAGTCCTGATGTGAAATGGAGAAAATGTGATTCAGAAAGACAATGTCAATAAACCAAGGCTCTGAGCGCTAAGAAATAATTCATAGCTGCTTTTTGCATCACTTCAGCCTCATGGCAGAGGAATAAACAGATGCATGGGGAAAACCTTAGGAAGGGTGGGCAGAGGTGAAGCCTTTATACACCTTTATGGTTTGTAAAACCTGCTGATGAGCCAGAGCAGCTGGAGCCTGTCTGTAACTTTGGAGCATAGGCTGGTTCTTGCAGCACAAGCAATTTTAGCTCTGTTCAGAAAACTGGAGTGCTAAAAATACATTTCAGCTCTTTGGCCTATTTATCTGTGTAGAACTTCCACTTTTGCATTTTCCAGTACTCTAAACTACAGCTCCCTAAAGGAAATCATCGAAAGAAAGCAGACAGTGTGCTTTTTAGTATACTTCTTGAAAAAACAAAGAGGCTGGGCACTCTGGGGTTGTCAGAGGTGCCTCACCACAGATCCTGCTAGCCACAGCACAGGGCAAAAGCATCCTGTTGAGAACTCACACTTGCAGCTAAGCACCAGCTTAGCACTGTGTCCAAATAGCTATGTGACTGATGGTTGGCCTACACCCTGTGCTCTTTAATCTGTTGAGAGAGCCCTTCTTCCTAGAAATAAGCAAAAGAGACATTTTTTTTTGGATTGAAACAAAAGACTCTGAGGGGGGCTCAGGGCTCAGTAAAGGAAGGATTCTAGTTGGTAGTTGCAGAACCGTGTAGCCCATCGTGAGTTGTCTTTGGGTCAGTACCCATGTGGAAAACCACTTGAGCTTTGCATAGGCCAGAATGCACTGCATCAGAACACTGACATTTTGTGGGCTATTTGAATTTCTTCTTTTCCTTTCTGTTTCTAAAGCAGGAACTTAACACCCCTTTATTTTGTATTGCTGACAGACAGTTTGCTAAGAACAATGACTTTTGGACAAAGCACAGGGAGGAAGTGAAATAATTTTTCAATGCTTTAGTGTGAGAGACTTCATAGGATCACAGAATGGCAGGGTTGGAAGGGACCTTTAGAGATCATCCAGTCCAACCCCCCTGCAGAAGCAGGTTCACCTAGATCAGGTCACACAGGAATGTGTCCAGATGGGTTTTGGAGACCTCCAAGGAAGGAGCCTCCACACCCTCCCTGGGCAGCCTGGGCCAGGGTTCCCTCACTCAAACACTGAAAGAGTAGTTCCTTATATTTAAATGGAACTTTTTGTGTTCCAGCTTCATCCCATCACCCCTTGTCCTGTTGCTGGATACCATCAAAAAAAGTGCTGCCCCAACCTCCTGACACCCACCATTTAGATATTTGTAAATATTAATAAGATCTCCCCTCAGACTCCTCCAGACTGAACAGTCCCAGGTCCCGCAGCCTTTCCTCGTAATATGAAGATGCTCCAGTCCCCTGATCATCTTAAGGGCCCTGTGCTGGCCTCTCTCCAGCAGTTCCCTGTCCCTCTTGAACTGAGGAGCCCAGAACTGGACACAGGACTCTAGATGAGGCCTCAGCAGATATGGCAGAGGAGAAGGGGAGCAGAACCTCCCTTGACCTGCTGCCCACATTCTTCTTGACTTAAGAAACTGTAAACAAATCTGCTGTATTAAATGCTAACAGAATGTATCTAAAAGGCTGATGAGACAGCTGAGCTACTGAGGAAATGAAGGAAAGTTAAAATCCTGAATTGAGTAATTTTAGCGTCATGGGGGTGAAGAAGTCGCTTAATTATTGGAAGCAACCTGTGATAGTGTTAGAATATACCTCTGTGCTTTGGCAAAAAAATTATAAAAAGAGAAAAAAACCTTATAATTTCAGGGGAAAAAAAGTTAAATCAACCAATAAATAGGAAAGAAATGCACAACTTCTGTTCCTGAATGGAATTTGGTGGGAATAATAGCTCATGCTTTTGTCATAGCTAATGAAAACAATTACAAGATGTTGTAAGGGTGTACATAAACCAGTTGCAAAACACAATGAGCAAATTAACAGGTTGCACAATGGTGCAGAGAATTATTTCTCTCAGTTATTAAATCCATAGTTTATTGTAAATTAGAATGATTTGCATCACTTCCACAAAGACCTGATTCACCCTACTTCAAATGAGACCTTCCAGCCTCGTGCTCTCTGTGTAGCTTTGTAAAGGAATGAATTTGAATCCGATGCAGAAACAAATAGCAAATGAGAAGCCACAGTTAAAAGTGTTTCCTCAAATGGTTCTTCTCAGATGCTCATTATACTTCAAGTAAATCTCCACGTTTGTAAGAACAGGGATACATTTCACCAATGAAGATGTGCTGTGTAAGAAAAGGAGCAGAGCCACGTTCCTTGCTTTTAAAACGCCTCCTTCTTTTATGCAGCAGATGGTGCTAGATTGTGAAGATATGTCAATCTGATTTATTTGTAGTCTGAAGAATAAACAGTGAAAGACATGGCATGCACAATGTTCAAAGAGACTACATAGCAAAGTGATCTTGGTAAGCTCATTTGATTTGGCACAGTCTGCTGCGGTGTGCAGTGTGTGTGCTTTTCCTGATGTCTCCTCCTCACCCTTCTAAGACAATTAGAATTGCTTCTATCTATCTATCTATCTATCTATCTATCTATCTATCTATCTATCTATCCATCCATCCATCCATCCATCCGTTCAGCTATCTATCTGCCAAAACTAACAAGGAATTGAGTGACAGAATTACAGTTCTAAAAGAGGCCTTTTATGTAACAATTATATAGAGCACAGGTAATAGGAATTGACACAAACCCCATTTGTCTTTTGTATTAGAGCTTCTGTCAACAGCATCCCAACAGCATGGCAGTTTTCCTGAGCCAAATCTGTGTCAGCACTGCTAGACTTAGTTTTAGCAGGTACAGCTGTATTTCTACAAAGTCAAGGCAGATTCCACCTGCCCTACAAGATGTCTTACCCAGTATCCTTTTGGCACGTGACAGAGCCCTTTGTAGAGTGGACTCTCAAGTGAATTCTCCTGTCATACATTGGCTGTATCATGTGTTTACACACACACAAAAAAAGAAGTATTTGGGCATCCACAGAAGGGTGCAAATTTAGACCTACACTCACACTGCCTCTTAATAGGTCATCCAGCATGAGGTATTGTTAGAGCACAGTCAGGTCCAGACACGTCACCTGAATCTCAATGTAATGGAAACTGTTGACTGAAGCATTGCTCAGGGGGCTCGGTGTCTGGCTCTTGAGGGATTACAGTGAATATTTGGGTTGTAACTTTTTGGGGCTCTTCTGAAAATTTCAGATGCAATAGCTTGCAAAATCATGGAATCATTTCAGCTGCAAAAGACCTTTAAGCTCATTAAGTGTAGTCTTTGTCCCAGCCCTAACAACCACTAGACCATTTCCCTAAGTACAAAATAAATACACTGATCTGACCATAGGTGGTAAGAATCTTTGTTAGAGTCTGTTAGCTTAGATGCTGGAAAGACACTTCTGCTTATAGGAAGGCATAGATGAAGACAGATGCAAAGTTATAGCTCATTTGCCTTATCCAAGACCAAATGGATGAAAGAGGCAATCCAGCCTTTCCAGAGTCCTTTTCTGGGATAGAGAAATAACCCTTTTGAGATCCTTTGTCACGTGATGATTAGACAGCCATCAGAGGGAAAAAAAGCCTGCTCAAACACTGAGGAAAACTGAGATATATTTGCAAAGACATTCTCAAATATCACCACAGAAGGCATGTCCTGCCATTAGTGGTGGCATTTCTGGTGGTCAGTGCATTGGTAAGTATGAACATCTACATTACTGGATTGGTAGAGTTTGCAGGAGAGTGACAGAGTTGTTTAATCTTATCAAAGAAGTGGTTACTAAAGCAACTGCAGGAAGTTCAATCACTGAGCTACAGTTAATGTCAGTATATCCAGGTGTTGCTGAAACTCCTCACAACTGAGGCCTCCATCACCACAATGGCATAATTACTTAAGTGACTCTGCAAATGGGGAAAACAATATGAAGAACAGTTGTGAGTCTTTGATCACCTGAGTCATTCTCTCAGAAAGACAATGAAAGTCTTACCCAAATTGATGTCTTGTTAAGGCTTTTAAATATCATTCCCTCAGGGTAAATGTTTATGGAGAGATCTCTTGTATTTTAGCTTTCCACCTACAGTTCAAACTTCTTGCTCTTTCCTTCAAGGTCTTGAGCAAATTAGCTCCCACCTGTCTGTCTTTTTCCATCTCCTAGCTCATTTCTTGCCTGCCTTGCTCCCTTATCTTAATTCCCCACCTTCTATTTGTTTTCTGGCAATCTTCTCTTGTTGCAAGTTGCTAGTTAAAAGCCTTATGGGCCCACAACTGTCTTGTTTTTCCTGGTGGAGAAGGCTAAAGTGTGAAAAGAAAGAAACCACACCAGACTAATGTGGCAGTTCTGTGTGCTCTGTATGGACCTTGCCTTGAACACTGAGAATGAACTGTGTGTGAGTAACAACTCTTTATTTGGTAAAGTAAAAACTGATCAACTGTGCAACATACTCATGTTGGACCATTGTTAATGATGGAAATGCATCTTACTTCCTGCTAGACCAAATCCTTATCTGAGGCTTGGCCTTTGGGGACAGGGAAAGTGTCACAGAAACTGAAGCAGAAGAAAAGTCATGAGAAAATTTGTAAGTAGTNGCTCATTAAGTGTAGTCTTTGTCCCAGCCCTAACAACCACTAGACCATTTCCCTAAGTACAAAATAAATACACTGATCTGACCATAGGTGGTAAGAATCTTTGTTAGAGTCTGTTAGCTTAGATGCTGGAAAGACACTTCTGCTTATAGGAAGGCATAGATGAAGACAGATGCAAAGTTATAGCTCGTTTGCCTTATCCAAGACCAAATGGATGAAAGAGGCAATCCAGCCTTTCCAGAGTCCTTTTCTGGGATAGAGAAATAACCCTTTTGAGATCCTTTGTCACGTGATGATTAGACAGCCATCAGAGGGAAAAAAAGCCTGCTCAAACACTGAGGAAAACTGAGATATATTTGCAAAGACATTCTCAAATATCACCACAGAAGGCATGTCCTGCCATTAGTGGTGGCATTTCTGGTGGTCAGTGCATTGGTAAGTATGAACATCTACATTACTGGATTGGTAGAGTTTGCAGGAGAGTGACAGAGTTGTTTAATCTTATCAAAGAAGTGGTTACTAAAGCAACTGCAGGAAGTTCAATCACTGAGCTACAGTTAATGTCAGTATATCCAGGTGTTGCTGAAACTCCTCACAACTGAGGCCTCCATCACCACAATGGCATAATTACTTAAGTGACTCTGCAAATGGGGAAAACAATATGAAGAACAGTTGTGAGTCTTTGATCACCTGAGTCATTCTCTCAGAAAGACAATGAAAGTCTTACCCAAATTGATGTCTTGTTAAGGCTTTTAAATATCATTCCCTCAGGGTAAATGTTTATGGAGAGATCTCTTGTATTTTAGCTTTCCACCTACAGTTCAAACTTCTTGCTCTTTCCTTCAAGGTCTTGAGCAAATTAGCTCCCACCTGTCTGTCTTTTTCCATCTCCTAGCTCATTTCTTGCCTGCCTTGCTCCCTTATCTTAATTCCCCACCTTCTATTTGTTTTCTGGCAATCTTCTCTTGTTGCAAGTTGCTAGTTAAAAGCCTTATGGGCCCACAACTGTCTTGTTTTTCCTGGTGGAGAAGGCTAAAGTGTGAAAAGAAAGAAACCACACCAGACTAATGTGGCAGTTCTGTGTGCTCTGTATGGACCTTGCCTTGAACACTGAGAATGAACTGTGTGTGAGTAACAACTCTTTATTTGGTAAAGTAAAAACTGATCAACTGTGCAACATACTCATGTTGGACCATTGTTAATGATGGAAATGCATCTTACTTCCTGCTAGACCAAATCCTTATCTGAGGCTTGGCCTTTGGGGACAGGGAAAGTGTCACAGAAACTGAAGCAGAAGAAAAGTCATGAGAAAATTTGTAAGTAGTAATGATCTTGAATTAAATCTGGTTGATGGAGGTGTTGTAGAGGAGTTACAGCATCATTTGATTAGACCTGATGTTGTATGTGAAGGATTTAAGATATCTTAAATAGAAATTACTGAGCTTTCGACTTGAGTTGGTTCTTCAGTATCATAGAATCATTTCAGCTGGAAGAGACTTCTAAGATAATTGAGTCCAGCCCTATCAACCACTAGACCATTTCCCTCAGTGCAACATCCACCCAGATCTGAAACCTTTCCAGTACCAGGTGACTCCAGCAGCTCCCTGGGCAGCCCCTGCCAATTCCTCACAACTCTGTCAGCAAAGAAATTCCTCCTCACAGCCAGCCTGGACCTCCCCTGCTGCGACTTGCAGATGTTTCCTCTTGTTCTATTGCTTGTTCCTAGGCAGAACAGACCCAGCCCTGCCTGGCTACAGCTTCCTTTCAGGTAGTTGAAGAGAGTGAGGAGGTCTCCCCTGAGCCCTCTTTTCTCCAGGCTCAACAGCCCCAGATCCCTCAGCCTTTCCTCACATGAGACATGTTCCAAATCCTTTCCCAGCTTGGTAGCTGCCTCTGGATCCTCTCCAGCACCTCAAATGTCCCTCTTGTAGAGAGGGGCCCAAAAGTAGTAGTAGCAGAGTTTAACCCGAGTTTTATCTCTTTAGTAGAGTTTAAATTTCAGTTCTGCCCTTCTGCAGCTCCAAGCTTTGTTTTACATCCCTTCCTTCATAGAATCATTTAGGTTGGAAAAGACCTTTAAGATTAAATCTAATCAGTGATTGTGTCTCCCACATGCTCTGTGGGGTATTGGAGATGCACAACTCCTTGTGGGATTGCGTTTGATCTCAGGGTTCTCCACTAGTGCACAGGGCTGCAGGATGAGGTGGACTTCCCCTTGTAAGAGACACCCATTGTCTTTTGTGGGTTCAGTTAGAAAAAACAGCCCAAATCTTAGGAAAAGCATAAGAAAATTATGTTTTCAGGGTTGTTTTTTTTTTTGGTATAAAAGGGCAGTTTGGCTCAGGTTGTTCTTACAGTTTTGATTGTTTTTCCCCTGGCTGCCTAGGTGATTAGTCCTCTGTTTTAAGAGCTCAGAAGGAGAGATCTGGGTTTTGTGGGATCTGTTTCCTTTGAGAGACATCTCTGGAAGTTGCTGTCTTTCCTGGAGTCTCTTACCCTGAGTTTAGTGGATTAAGCCTGGCTGTAAGTGGCTGACTTGGGAGTGTTTGAAACCCAGAGGCTGATCACTCTGTATGAAATGAGTGAGATAATCCCAGGGTATTAAGGGGTGTTAAGATGGGCCTGCTCTTTACCCGTGATCACTTTGGGGAGGAATTGTGGCATCAGGCTGCAGCAGAGATTTCTGGCAAAAAATAAAATACATCTTGTTTGTTGACATGTGCCTTGGGGAAGGACCTTAGCTTCAGGATGCAACCAAACATACACTAATCAGAGAAGGCCCCTGATTCCCCACCAGCCTTGGCCATGTCCCTGGGTAACGACGAGTGCTACTGATGGTGAGCCAGGCTCACGGGCTCCCTCCGAGGAGAGGGAGCCCAGGCTCGAGTACGTGTATGAGGGAGATGACAAATGAACACCATGAGATGTGACAGTGTGCTGCATCCCTGCAGGAGCCTCCTGCTTTAGAATCAGAGAGTCCTACTGAGCAGATTTCACTGCTCTGCATATCTCGTCAATAATCCAAAGCATGGGAAGAGCACAGAAAAGGCTGATAACTCACTGAAGTGTCCTGCTTCCAATGGTCCTCTTTCCTAGCCCTTGGTTTATAACAAAACCTGTCTGTTTTTAACATATCTATTGCAAAGGCTGTGAAGGATGCACAAAGTACAGCAATGACTAAGGAGAAGTCAGGATGAGGAGGCTTGCCAGGTGTGTAGTAAGACCTCACAGGACAGGTGAGACAGGTTTAGGGCAGTATGTGTGTGATTGAGACCCTCCAAAAGTGCCATGCAGTGTGGATGGAGAAGGATGATTTAGTTCTGAATGTGCTCACAGGGACAACTCAAATTAACAACATCATAACAATATTGAAGTGACCAAGAGGATTTATCATCCGATGTACTTTCAGCCTGCCAGGAAGCGCTCCATTTCACAAAGCTCTTACAAATGTTGTCTTCTTGAGGTTTTGTTTCACCTTACCACAGTGAGGAGTGGTTTATTCACTGCTCCATTATCAAAGTTTTACCTGTTCATCTTCAACATAACTTAGTTGTGTTTACACAGGCTTTCACTTTAACGTCAGATACTGTCTTAATTTGTCCACCAGATGCCTACTTCTGCAATTTACAGACTCCTCAGGGTAACTTTGCCTTTCAATTCTCTGTGCCATTATTTACGTTCCCTTTAAGACTTACAGCCTGGTCCAGCAATCTTTAGAAACCTAGATGAGGATCACCTAACAGTTACTTTCTCAATTTTGTGTTTCTAATCCTGATTCTAAGTGCTTTGGAGTTAATGTTGCCACAGGCATTACAATACTGCATGTCTGACTCAACAATCCCAGGCATGTCAAGCCATAAAAAGAAATCACCAGTCTGAGATCTTTTAACAAATAAAATCATGTCTTTTTAGAAGCATCTTTCCCCTCCTTCCCCCTCAGCATCTCGCATTCTTTGAGTTTCTTTAGCACAATCTAATATTCTTTCATTCTTTCCCTGCTGCACTGGAGGCTATTGAAAATCGAGCATCTTTCAGCAAACCATAGAAAAGTACTACAAAGAGACCCACCTTTTGCACTCTGCTAAGTCTGCATGATCAGCTGTTCTTTTGTTATTCACCTTCTATATTTCCTTCTAGATTTAATCCTCCAAGTTCACCTTCACTCTTGCAACCAGGAAATGCTCTTTAATAGTCAGAAAGCTGAGTGCTGTAAGCCAGAGCTCATTATTATCAGGTGGGCTCAGCCAAGAGCAAGCAGACTGCTGAGGCTGACATGAGGGGCTTCTGCACTCGGTGTAGTAGGTGCTGAGAAGCTGAGCTGGTGCTGTAGTTCAGTGCTGCATGTTGGTAATGACCCTTCTGGCAGCAAAATTCCCTTGCACTGCTTTCTCCTGGCATCCTTCTGTCTCTTTTCAATGAGAGGCAAGCTTATTCCTTCATGGTGGTTTCCCAGCCCTCCCATCACAGCTCCTTTTCACAGTAGGAAGAGCCTAGCCCTGGGTCCTGTTCTTGGTGGACAGCAAGTCATCTGTTTTTGCTATAATGAATCATGGGATCATTCAGCAGGCTACCCAGTCCAATAGAGTCCTTCAGTACCATGTGGCTCAGGACTTGGGAGATTAGGTAAATTCAGTGGAGCTGTAGCTGATTCTGGTTAAAAAAATGAGGATTCCAGTGAAAAGAATGAGAACAGAATGTCTCTTGTAGTTGTTTATCTTGACATTCACAAGGCATCTGAAATCATCTCCTGCAACACTCTTGTTGAGTCACTGATGGAGAGTCAACTACATAACTGGAAAACCTGAACTGATAGTCTCAAAAGGTTGTGACCAGCAGCTCAAAGTCCAGCTGGAGGCTAGTCACCAGCAGTGTGCCCTAGGGGTCAATACTGGGTCCATTAATGTCCCTCAATAACATCCTTGATGACCTGGGCTACGGGGTAGAGTGGACCCTCAGCAAGTTTGCACATAGTGCAAAACTGGGAGAAGTGATTTTAGACCAGATGGTTATGCTGCAGTTCCAAAGGGCTCCAGAAATGGTTTGAGAGGAGTCTCATGAAGTTCAACAAAATGAAATGCCAAGCCCTGCCATTGGGAAGGAGTAGCTCCATACACCACTACGTGTGGGGAGACCAACTGTCAGGAAGGCAGTTTTACAGGGAATGACTTGGGAGTCCTGGTGGACAGCAAAACTGAATGTGATTCAGCAGAGTGCCCTTCATCTGCAGTGAAGGTGGCCAACAGTCTCCTCGGTTGGATTAGGCAAAGCATCACCAGCAGAAAGGTGATCCTTTCTCTTTATTCAGCCCTCATGAGACACATCTAGATGTGTTGGGTCCAGATCTGGGTCTCCCAGTGCAAGTGAGACAGGGACTTACTGGAGTTGGTCTAGTGAAGGGCTATGAAGATGATTAAGAAACTGGAGCATCTGGCGTATGAGTAGAAGCTAAAACTGCTGAGGCTGTTCAATCTGGGGAAGAGAAGGCTCAGGAGGTTTGGATCTATTTGCACACATGCCTGATGGGAATGAGTAAAGAAGGCAAAGCCAGGCTCTTTGCAGTGGTGCCCTGTGACAGAACAAAGAGTGATCATGCAAAGGTGCACCCTGGATATTTAGTGTGGCTTAAACCCAGCTGACAACAACCAAACCACCCAGCCACTCACTCACTCACTCACTTCTCCTCACCTCAGCAAGATGGGGCCCTCAGGAGGAGTTTAGATAAGAACAGCATGAGGAGAGAACAAGCAGCCTTAACAACAGCAAAGGAACTCGTGGAGTGATACCAAGTGGAACAGCCACAGTTCCCAGGTGCTCCAGCAGCTCCCTGCTATATACTGAGCTGGATGTCAGCAAGGTAGGGAATAGCCTGGCCACTCCACCTTGTGCATCTGGGGAAAATTAACCCTATCCAAGCCAACCCCAGGACAACAGTCATTGGAAAGCTGCAGTCTGCCAATTAGGGCCAAGAGCAATTTTTTTCTGCCACTTTTTTATTCTATATAGTATAGAATATACTATATATATATATATATAGTATATTCTATACTTTCATAAAACTTTCCCCTGTCTCTCTCAGCTGTATTCACTGACAAGTGCCTTGTGTCAAACAGCAAGCACCAGGAATTGCTTATACCAGCTAAAGATGACTGGTAAATACTGCAGTGCAAAAGCAGACATGTACATAAGGTGCACTTTGCCATCAAACATAGAAAAAGACATTCAATTGTAAGTTAATGCTCTGTGTGATGTAAACCCCAGTGAAAGGGTCTCACTGAAGAACCATGTGAGGTCCATACAAACCTCTGAATACTTTTTCAGGTACTCAATGTATTTGAAAGATGTAATATATATATGACATAATTTGATGTGTAAGATGTGATTCTTTTCATAGCATCATAGAATGGTAGGGGTTGGAAGGGACCTTTAGAGATCATTCAGTCCAACCCCCCTGCAGAAGCAGATTCACCTAGATCAGGTCACACAGGAACATGTCCAGACAGGTGTTGAAGAGCTCCAAGGAAGGAGCCTCCGCAGCCCCTCTGGGCAGCTTGGGCCAGGACTCTCTCACCTGAACAGGGAAATAGTGTTTTTTCTTATATTTAAGTGGGACGTTTTCCTATTAAGTGGCAGAAAACCCATGAGACTGATTTCTGTGCACTACAGCAGATACTGGAAATAAATTCAAGTTTCAGAACACGAGATTAAAACTACTCTGATAAAGGACTCCAAGCTTTTTGGAGACACTACAAACAAGCAACAGCATCACAGGAGATATTCAAATGCTACACACAATCACAAGAGGAAGAGCAAGGTAACGACATGATGCTAAACCAGGATGTTTAATGATTAGCCAGGAAGATGCCACTTCAATGGTGTGAGTCACCTAAAGGCAGAGCCTCTTCCCTTCATCAGTGGAGTAAGAGGGAGATGTGAAATCTTCAAGGTGTCAGATGAATTGTGTTGAAAAATTGTATTTGCTCCAGTTTAAAAAAAACTCACCCCACATTCTTTTAAAAAGATTTCTCTCTTCTCTGCCATATTTTGAGTTATTTCTTTTGGTTTCAAGCCTTCTGCTGTCTTTGTGGCCCAGGGTCTCTCAGGACAGCAAAAATCTGCTGGAAATGCCAACACCAAAGCCTCAGGGCTCCTGCAGAGGTGTGAGTTGTCTGGTTATTTACTTCTGCATTTCTTGTACTTTCTGACTCGTTTTATCTTCTTACAGAAACACTACCAGCAGTAAAAATGAATTTGCCTTAAGATAATAAAAGTTTCTGGTGGGCTAGGTGATTCATGCATCCAGTGCATCAGTTCCTTAGATAGCAATGTGCCCTCGTGGCCAAGAAGGCCAATGGCAGCCTGGGATGCATCAAGAAGAGTGTGGCCAGCAGGTCAAGGGAGGTTCTGCTCCCCCTCTACTGTGCCCTGGTGAGGCCTCATCTGGAGTCCTGTGTCCAGTTCTGGGCTCCTCAGCTCAAGAGGGACAGGGAACTGCTGGAGAGAGGCCAGCACAGGGCCACCAAGATGATCAGGGGACTGGAGCATCTTTCTTATAAAAATCACAGAATGGTAGGGTTGGAAGGGACCTTTAGAGATCATCCAGTCCAACTCCCCTGCAGAAGCAGGTTCACCTAGATCAGGTCACATAGGAACATGTTCAGGTGGGTCCTTATGAGGAAAGGCTGCTGGACCTGTGGCTTTTTAGTCTGGAAGAGACTGAGGGGGGATCTCATTAACATTTACAAATATCTAAATGGTGGGTGTCAGGAGGTTGGGGCAGCACTTTTTTCTATGGCATCTAGCAACAGGACAAGGGGTGATGAGATGAGCCTGGAACACAAAAAAGTTCCATTGAAACACAAGGAAAAACTCTGTCAGTGTTTCAGTGAGGGAGCCCTGGCCCAGGCTGCCCAGGGAGGGTGTGGAGGCTCCTTCCTTGGAGGTCTTCAGGACTCACCTGGACACATTCCTGTGTGACCTGATCTTGGTGAACCTGCTTCTGCAGGGAGGTTGGACTGAATGATCTCTAAAGTTCCCTTCCAACCCTACCATTCTATGATTGGATGAATTCCAATCCTCCTTTTCCTTTGAAACATAGACAAGTCTTTCTCTCCTCTTTGTTCTCTGCATTTCTTCATTCATTCCTCTATATTTCTGATACTTATTACGGGTTTTCACCCTCCAATCGCTTGCTTTGGTGAGCTATATGGGCTGTAGTTCATAGAGATACAAATCTCTCCTAAGAGGTGGTTATTGTTTACTTTTATGTTGTTTCACTGAAGTGTTCTTGTTGCTTACAGTCAGGCATTTCAGCCTGGCATGTGTGAATCGTTGCTCCACTAAGTGCCATGAGCAACATTTATTTCAAGGTGAGCTGATATATTCTGGAAAATGAGAGTAGCGACAGCAGGGAGCCGTTCTTGTAGGAATATTTGTGATCTTTCTACATCTTATTTCAGGCTCGGCTGCTGGAGTATCTGTCAGGAGACATTTTCTGAACAAATGAGAAACTGAGAAAAACGGAGAGCTTGAAATAACGTGCCAGGGATAATAGGGATAATTCCTTTCTTGATAGCAGAAAGATGGAGATTGATCCTTTTTTCAGCACTGAAAAAAAAAAAGTTCAGTTTGTGGTTTTCAAGAAAAGGTTGGTTTTTTTTTCCCCCCCCTTTTTCCCTGTGACTTGCTTCGTGCTGAACAACCAGTTCTGATAAGGAACTTGCAGTATTTGCATGTTTATGATTATTCCAGAGACACTCGCTCATTTGTTCTTAACAGTGTTACTGAAAAAAATACCAGTAATTTCACAATGTCTGTAGAAACCACATTTTAGGTAAATGAAGAGAGAAATGATGTGGGTTTTTTTTTTGTTATAACTCTCCAATTTATATGTAATTACCAGTTATAAAAGAACCTTCCTGGTATGCATAATGACCACCTTTTGTCCTTGCATGAAAAGTCGAGGTGTTTTCATTCAAGGTTTTGTTCTCTTCAGCTTATTCCTGGCTGGTTGGGGAGACAGAGGCAGCTGTTTTTATGACAAGTCTCACAGCCCTTCACCAGACTATTGAAAATGTTGGTTTGAAAACCAGCTGGGTGTATTCTTAGTCTGTCAAGCCCAGGCCACAGAAATAAGAATCCTGGGCAAGCTAGTTGAAATGTGCTATTGTTAAAAGGGAGCTGTTCTTGATGTTGGGTTTTTTTTTTAATGTTAATAGAATCTAGCAATTATTAATTACCCGAAACTGTTATGATTTAAGAGTAATACAATAGCAAACATGAAGATGACATAAAGCAACACACGTTGTTTTTCCAGTTACTTTGGGTTCCACTGAATGTTGGATGCTCTGCTGTTTTCTTTTGTGTAAGAATATCTAAGATAAAAATATGCAGCCTACTCTTGCTGCTTCAGCTGTTATGATTATTAACCATAATCTACGGTAGAATATCTAATCAGAATGAAATATTCTTCTGGTTTTGGACAGAAGGAACAAGTTTACTATCTGTAATACCACAGCTACCTTTCTGATAGAAGTTAATTGACAGAGAAGGATGATACCTTCAGCCTTTGATGTCTTTGTGTTTTATACCTCAGCACAGCCTGGGGCCTGACCTGCTGGAGAGCAGCTCTGCAGAGAGAGAGACCTGGGTGTCCTGATTGTTAATAAGCTAACCATGAGCCAGCAATGTGCCCTCATGGGCAAGAAGGCCAATGGCAGCCTGGGATGCAGCAAGAGGAGTGTGGCCAGCAGGTCAAGGGAGGTTCTGCTCCCCCTCTGCTCTGCCCTGCTGAGGCCTCATCTAGAATCCTGTGTCCAGTTCTGAGCTCCTCAGCTCAAGAGGGACAGGGAACTGCTGGAGAGAGGTCAGCACAGGGCCACCAAGATGATCAGGGCACTGGAGCATCTTCCTGATGAGGAAAGGCTGTGGGATCTGGGGCTGTTTAGTCTGGAGNTCTGGACACATTCCTGTGTGACCTGATCTAGGCTGACCTGCTTCAGCAGGAGGTTGGACTGGATGACTCTAGAGGTCCCTTCCAACCTCTACCATTCTGTGATTCTGTGATTTTGTTTGAACTAGAGAAGTATTACTAGAGATAGAAAATGTAGAAAAGACGTGGTTGCTATAGATAATTCAGTCATTGACTGCACCGAGACCATAACAACAGAAGGAAAATGCTGGGTGTAAATCTTGTGGAGACATGAGACCTGGTGCTTCACAGCAGCCTGGATACACAGTGTGAAGGTAGAAGGTCCTCAGGTGATTGAACCTGCATGACAGGTAAGAGAGTTACTAAATAGCAGTCTTCATAGCCTACAGCAATTTAACCTACTTGACCCATATCATGTGAGAATGCTCAGAAACAGCAGTCTTTTTGTGATGGTTGATTCTGTGTTGGCATGATATTACAGGTACAGTGAATGACTGGTACAAAAATGACACCTTCATCTGTTGGCCTGTCATGAATCTAATGAGATGAAGCCTGAGATGAAGTCACTGCAGAATTTAGTACACGTAGAGCTGGAAGAAACATCACTGTCAAGAATGTGCCGTATTCTCCTTCAAACAGCAGGGGATGGGACAAATGATCTTCATGCTTGTGTTTGGGCTCTGAAAATTACCACTTTACATAACTTGTGTTTTGTGCAGTGTGCATTTTGGACAGTGGTAGGTCTGTGCTTCATCAGTGCAGATTTCTTGTGTTAAGGCTAGCCAGACAGATGGAACGAGTAGGTGCAAGAAAGAGGAATTCCACTTGTGTAAGCAGCAAGAAGTTCTGAATGTTCTAATACTGAACACCTGATTTTGGGTCCTGAACTGTATTCACACAGGTGTGGATTTATAGTTTTTGAACTTTTGTTTCAAGGCATTTTTTCCAAAAGATGAACTCTAGTCCCAAATCTGAAACACTGTGGGCTGAGAGGTGGAATGAAATGTGTTGTGAGCAAGACAACTGGTGAGAGTCTGGGTCCCCACGAGTCTGTAGGCTCTTCCCTTTTCTGAACAGCCTCATGCTCTCAAGTCCCTTGTAATGTTTTTTTACTTTTACTCTTATTCTCTGAACTTTTTTTGATGACTTCTGCATGGCTCCCATTGTACTCCTTTGCACTGAAGCCTTTCCTTCAGCAGAGGCAAGCTGCTCATGCAGTGATGTCTGTGTTTGGGAAAGCCAGGTTGCACTGTTCTCCTCTATTGTCTTGCCTAAACCTCTGCTGGTGGTAGCAAGAACCAGGGCATAAATACATAGCCACGTGCAGACAGCTCCATGTATATCTCTTGGTCTGGAGCTGAGTCTTTCCAGCAGCTAAAATGAGCTGAAGTTAGAGGGAAATTTAAACCATGTGAGTGGAATGATGGTTCCTCACAACCATAAGTACACACGTGCATTTTGCTGCAAAAGTAGCCCCCACTTTCAGACAGCTCCCTTTAGCTCTGAAGTGGGTTCAGAGAGGAACCACAAGTTGGTGCAAGGGTCTGACGTGTACTTGACAAAAGCACCTTGTGTGCAACCAATTTCTTAAGGTATGGAAGTACATCAGGTGACGATACCGTGCTGTTTGTTCTGCTGCAAACAAAAATCTCCTTTGTTCAGGTTAGAGCTGAAAACCTATTCACCAAACTCTGTGGGGCTGTCGTATATTGTAAGACAAATTCTGTAACAAACCTCCTTCATCTCTAATTAAAAATCTTTCTGTTTTTCGGCAGTCTGCACATTTTATTCAGTCATTGCTTAAGAAAGTGGATCAGGTAATGATGAGGAGATTCACAAGGTATAATTAATTCCTAGTAATAATGTATATTTATCTAGCAAGGAGAATAATTTTCCCCTTGCAAATGAACTACATGTATTATCTTTATAAATGTGTACAGGTAATTATTTGAGGCAACGATGCTTTGCCATGGCTGAACTTGGGGCAGCAAATACACCACTCAACTTCAGCTGGAATAAAAAACTCTCAATGTTTTCATTTACTTGGTTCCAAAATTCAGATCTGGCAGTGTTTTAGAAGCTTTTGAAGCAATCACAGAGTGAAGTTCAGACTTAGAAGGTGTTTATGCCACGATAAGTTACATTTTTCACTTTCTTTTGAGAGAAGCTGACAACTGTCTTTGCTGGGTACTGCCAGGTACTGCTACACAAGGACAAGTGCAGAGACCTGCATCTGGGAATGAACAACTTCATGCACCAGGACAGGCTGGGAGTGACCTGCTGGACAGCAGCTCTGCAGAGAGAGACGTGGGAATGCTGGTTGATAATAAATTGAGCATGAGCCAGCAATGTGCCCTCATGGGCAAGAAGACAATGGCAGCCTGGGATGCCTCAAGAAGAGTGTGGGCAGCAGGTCGAGGGAGGTTCNAGAAAAAACTCTTTCACTATGAGGTGAGGGAGCCCTGGCCCAGGCTGCCCAGGGAGGGTGTGGAGGCTCCTTCCTTGGAGGTCTTCAAGACCCACTTTGATACATTCCTGTGTGACCTGATCTAGGTGAAACTCCTTCTGCAGGGGAGTTGGACTGGATGATCTCTAAAGGTCTCTTCCAACCCTAGCATTGTAAATACATGTGTTTCCTGCCTACTGTAACAGACTGCTGTCTCACCATCTCCCTGAAGGGCTTCACATTGATGCTGCTGCATGTGAAAGAGAGCCCTATCCTGAAGAAACCTGCAGGTGTTGCCCATAATTGACCCTGTGTGCTGCGTATGAGCAGGAAACATGATGACTTCTTTATTCTACTCTGAAGCCTTTGGAAATGGGACAGAAATATTTGGTTATCACCAAACACTGAAAACACCAGAACATAACACTTCTAAATAGGGTTCAAAGAATACTTTTTTTTTTGTCCCACAGAGACACTTGCATTATTGATCATCAATGGGGAGTGAATGGTGAATTTATAACACAGTAACTCATGCTTGAGTCTACAGGTAAATGACTGTCTTGTTTGTAATAAATGGCTTTCCATTTAATACACTGGAGTTGTTCCAAGGACATCTTTTCACAGTAGAAGCAGATGTAGATGAAGTTTTTGCACAATTTAGGCTGTATTTTTATATAAAACATTTAATTAGCAAGCATGAAGGCAGCCAGACACTTGAAACAGCACTAAAACAATTGTTTGATATTAAACAGCACACACAATTCATCTTCTGAATGCAATCATACTGAAAAGCTTGAAGATATCAGCAGATTGTGGTGTGTTTAAAAAGGAAGTTTTAATTTTCTTCCAAGGCTTTTTTTGCTTACAGAAGTCAAAAGCTTGGGGTGGAGGGGTGGGGGGGAAAGAAAGTTCAAATGAACATGACAAAATACAACAAAAAAAGGAAAAAGAATGAGAAAAGATGTTTCTCTAAGTGCCAAGAGCTTATTAATGCTTCTTTCACAGATCAGAAAAAGAATTGTGACGCTCATTCTAAATGCCATATTGAACTGCTGTGCTCTCCCCTGGAAAAGTTGGCTCACGTCGTAGCAGGAGAGTAGGACTCTGGATCACCTTGTTAAAAGTTTGACTACAGCAAAAGAGCATGAATAATATTTAAAGTGAGTGGTTGGTAAAAAGAACAAGTCATATCTGTTTCTGCAAGTGGTTGGGTGCTTAAGGCCAGTTCCAACAGAAGATGGCAAAAGCAACTGGGTTAAGAAAACCAGGCTTTCTGAACTGGGCTATTGACAGCGTTGAGAGCACTTGAATGATCAAGACATGAGCATGTCCCAAAGGATCCTGATGCTTTGGGATAAAGCTCAGTGTGTCTACTTGTTAGTAGCTCCCTGAGGTATAGCGTTGTGGATGAATCAAGATATGCATGAGTCAGAAGAAAGCCTTGACTGCACCACCTGAAAATATTGACTTAATGGTTTTCCACCATCGGTTAGCCATATTTTCTCCTGTCTTTGTACTCTTATATCCACATAACCTTTATAGACATCATTCATCATCAACAAAATGTCATCATTCAGGTGATCCATCCTCTTCTGTCATCTTTGGCACATCTCCCAGTCTCACCAAACTCATAATCAAAACCAAGCTTCTTGCAAATCAACAAGTACTGAATTCATCTGTTTACGGCAGAACCACACGATCCGAAACAAGAAACATATGTGTACAAGGTTTCCATAACTATCATGGTAACAAGGAAGGCACCAGAATCCAGGAGCGTGTTGCTCATGTGGCATTCCCATGTGTAAAATACTTCAACAGAAATTAATCACAACAAAAAAGGAATTAATTAATACAGAGAGCTGAGAAACAACCGTTACTGAGAGAACAATTTCATGAAACAGCAGTTGGATCTTTGATGTTTTGGTCCAGATTTTCAAGGAAGACCTATACAATTCCTTCAAAACACAAGTCTGGAAAAGAGAGATATATATATATATATATATATATTTCTGATGGATTCTAGACATCATAGACACAACAAAACCAAGAATTATAGGATAAGTTAATATTGCAGCTTGTGGCATTGGAAGGAAGGAAGGAAAAAGCTGGAAAGGATGACTATAGGTGTCCATGCAATTCTAGAAGTACAAAGAGCAAAGACTGCTTGAGAACAATTTGCCTGAGCCTAATATAATCCTTTTAACTAGTAGGCAAGTAGAGAGGCAATGAGAGTTGTTACCTGTGGGAGAGTGTGGGGATGTCATCAAGAGGAGAGGAGGTTGGGACATCCCTTTTTTTCGATGGTATCTAGCAACAGGACAAGGGGTGATGGGATGAAGCTGGAACGCAAAAAGTTCCATTGAAACATAAGAAAAAACACTTTCAGTGTTTCAGTGAGGGAGCCCTGGCCCAGGCTGCCCAGGGAGGGTGTGGAGGCTCCTTCCTTGGAGGTCTTCAAGACCCACTGGGAAACATTCCTGTGTGACCTGATCTAGGTGAACCTGCTTCTGCAGAGAGGTTTGGACTGCATGATCTCTAAAGATCCCTTCCAACCTCTACCATTCTACAATTCTATGAAATGAACTTGATTGCTTCTGTGTGACAGTGTCCTGGACACAGAAGTACACAGTTATTTGTCACTTGTGAAAGATTAGTGTTAAGCAACTTAAGGATAAGACTGTAAATGCTCAATAAACATTATTCTTTCCTGGTATCTTTTAAATTAACCTTGCAATAGAAAGAGGAAACAGACAAAAAAGAATCGCATATACCCCATCTAACAGCTGAACTATGTTTTAGACCAAGTGAACAGTATTATTAGTATCTTAGGTCGTAGAGATGAAAAGTTGAGATAAAAAGAAGTATGGAAAGCAGGACCTTCAATTTCAACTAGGTATTTTAAAAAAACCTGCTGGTTAATTGTGCTTTCCAGATTCTGCTCTCATAATGTGCACATATATAACCATAGACTGGTGGTAGCCATGCATGGAAGGGGCATTGGGAGGCACCAGTCCTGGAGGAGAGCACAGCAGAGCCTGTCTGAAACCACACAGCGTGGGATTCTCAAAACAAAGCACTCATGTGGCAAAAGAAAGGATTTGGGAGAGAATAGTTTGTGCACATATTATGGTGAGAAATTAGCATATGTAGTACCATTTTCCACACTCAACTCACGGGTTTTAGAAAGAGCCAATTATTGCCAGCACCTGCTTTGGATAGCAGTTTTGTTTCAGCTGGCCAAGAGGTCACGTGAATGAGTCAGAAAACTTATGATTCCCTTTATGCAGCCTGGCCCAATGAGATGGTGGTTGTCTGTTGGCTAAGGTGAGGGATGAAGTAGAAGAGGTTTTTAGAGGCCATAAGTGATGCTTGGGAGTGCATTGCATAGGGGAAGAAGGAAGAGGAGATTCAATCTGGAGAGCCTGGAGAAGACAGTTCCAGCTTAGTGTGTTCACTTGCAGGTGGAGGGAGAAATGCCCCACTCAGTCTCCAGATGAGGATTCTTCTTCCATGTCTCTTATTTGGAATATAGCTGTACAGGGGGTTATGCAACTTAGTTCCAGACGCTGCCACAGCACTGCTAGATCAGCCTGACCTTTGCTTTTACCCTCCTTAATCCCCCTTAAGCTGCTGGCTCACTCAGTTTCTCTTTTTCACAGCACAGTAGGTTGCTTTTATGTAGAAACTGTCCCTGAATTGGTGCCTGCTGCTGACTTCATCAAAACTGGGGCTGCCTAAGGAAAGTTGAAAAGTGACCTCTGCTTGTGTCCTGATTTTCCCTCCCACAGTGCCTGAACTCTTACCAAGCATTGCTTGTATTTACCTGAATGTTTCAGCACAGAAAATTCAGCTAGAGTCACTGAAGACATCTCTTTTGCTCCCGGTCACATTTTTCCTGCTCTAGGACTTGAGAATGCAAAGGTTTCCAGTAGGAAAAATAAAAAGGTGGTTGGAATAGACCACCTGCCCCTCAAAAGTAAGGCTGCAAATGGACAACTAGGGAATAAAAGCACCCTGATTACAGGAGAAACGTGTTTCAAATTGATAAAGCAGAAAAGATTTCCCATGTCTGCACCAATAAACCAAAGAAGACCAGGGTACATGGCCAGCTGTTGCTTTGCAACCATCTGTACTGTATTTTTTGTGTGGCCTGTGGCATGGCTGCTGTCTTCTTCCAGACACCTGGAGAGGGCCAAAGATGTTCCACGCTGAGCAGCCTGCTGTGAATCACCAGGGCAGCCTTGCTTGGTCTGAGCAGAACCCAGCAGCCATTGCCACATTGGGCTACTGTGGAGACATGGGGAAGACAAGGAACAATCAAATAGGAGAGTTCCTCTACCTGCAAAGAAGGATGCAATACATGCAAGGTGGTATCTGGAGGCTGTCACGCCCTATAATGTCACAACATATATTTCAAGGTCATCTTCATTAATTTCATTTTCAAACAAATCCCATCTCATTGGCTACCTTGAATATTTCCTGCCTGTTGTAGCTAAGTTTTGGACAAATATTGCTATTTTAAAGTTGCAGTGTCACTTAACCTCCTTCATTACCTAATCTAGGTCTGTTCTAGCCGAGGTCAATAACTCCGTATAGCACAGGAAAGCCGAATTGTCAAATAATTTAATCACCTCTCCGCATAATGACAGAGTGAAATTGGCAGAGGAAGCTTGTTATCAATCTGGGGTACTGGTAAGCAGTTATTAGATGTAATGAGGCTTTTGTCTTGCAGCATTCTGAAGATCATCTTGAACTCCTCCTCGCACTTGAGCACAGGGACCGTCATGTCGAATTTTCCTTTCCCGTTTCCCCCACTCCCTGAAGAGAAATTACAGGTTGTTATAGGGAAGCTCATTTGAAGCCACAATTTTCTTGAGTATCCAGCTCTTGTGGGGAGAGTACCAGGTGTGTTCAGAGACCGTGGCCTTCGAGTTCAAACTCAACTGGCATTCTACAAGTCTTTGATATATATTTTTTCCCCCCCTTCTGCTGAAGAGGCTGTGGTTGTCTTGACAGCAGGAACAAAGAATCATCCTTGTACTTTGATATGTGGCAAGGTTAAAATAAAACCAAAACAGCCTTTCAAGAAACTGAGTATACTTTTTTTTAAGACAAAGGTTGTAGTAAAGGCTCCTGTGCCAATAAGATATGTTAAAAATCATTGACTGTACCCAGGGCATTTTATTACGCTGCTCACTGTGGCATTTGGAGATGCAACCCATAAAAATGTGTGCTCTGCAAGGTGATTCGTGAGGTGTAACACACCTTGAACTGCAAATGGTGTTGTGCTCTCAGGATCATATCCCAAAGGAAGGTAGAAAGGCACTCAAGAAATTTGTTTTGCTGAAGAAGTACAAACGTTGACAAATAACGTGATTGTATTAAAACCACTAAAAGAAGTCCTTGAGTGCCTAAGAGACAAAACAAGCTGTTGAAAGGGAAAAGAAGCATTTTGCCTCTCACTGTTTCTTAGAAATTCCTACCTCAATGATTTCCACAATGTTGTCCAGACTTGCAGGGGTGCACGGTCAGCTATCCTGTATTGGTAAGAAGGTCAGCATAACATTCTACAAAGTACTAAAAAAGCTCGTTATGTCACTGGAGTTTTGAGCTTTTAATCAAAATTTTAACGTGATCTATTTTTAAACTCAAATTAAAACATATTTGACTCTACAGGGAAGTTGTATTTGTATACAAGAACCTTTGGTGAAGGTAGAAGGCAAATCTTTATCAAGTTCATTCTGCAGTATGAATTCATGTTGTCATACTGTATATAAATGATAATTTAATTATAAACCTAGCACAACAGAGAGCTCGCAAGCCCCAAAGTAATCTTTCCACCAATTTACTTTCTGATGAAACAGAATCATAGAATCATAGAATAGTAGGGGTTGGAAGGCACCTTTAGTGATCATCCAGTCCAACCCCCTTGCAGAAGCAGGTTCACCTAGATCAGGTCACACAGGAACGTGTCCAGGTGGGTCTTGAAGACCTCTAAGAAAGGAACCTCCACACACTCCCTGGGCAGCCTGGGTCAGGGCTCCCTCACTGAAACACTGAAATAGCTTTTTCTTATATTTAAGTGAAACTTTTTGTGTTCCAGAGTCATCCCATCACCCCTTGTCCTGTTGCTAGATACCATAGAAAAAAGTGCTGCCCCAACCTCCTGACACCCACCATTTAGATATTTGTCAATATTAATAAGATCTCCCATCTCCTCTTCTCCAAACTAAACAGCCCCAGGTCCCTCAGCCTTTCCTCATATGAAAGACATTCCATCCCCTGATCATCTTGGTGGCCCTGTGCTGACCTCTCTCCAGCAGTTCCCTGTCCCTCTTGAGCTGGGGAGCCCAGAACTGGGCACAGGACTCCAGATGAGGCCTCAGCAGGGCAGAGGAGAGGGGGAGCAAAACCTCCCTTGACCTGCTGCCCACACTCTTCTTGATGCATCCTCATCTTGAACCTCTATAGAGCATAATGTTCCCATGCACACGTCTGTACCTGTGGGTCTCTGTTGTACCATGCATGTCAGAAAACTTGCCAGACAAATTCAAGACCTTTCTTTATTTGCCACAGAGGCCAAAGAAAAAGGACATATAGGAAAGGTGACTTCATATCCCTTGCTGATCTTCTGTTAACACAAAATGAACATGAAGGCAGACACTAACTTTATTCTGTATTTAGAAAGAAGCATACTGGATGTGCAATACCTTAGCAAGGAGAGTCCCATCCACTTATCACCTGATGAAACAAGTGAAAACCTGATGAAACAAACCTGATGAAACTGCTTCGTGAGAGCTAGATTATTTTCTATTAAGTGGAATTTCAGTTAACAATTGCAACTTAATCAGTGCAGTGTATAATTGATTTTCATTAGGCTCTATCAGTCTCTTGGGGTGCAAGGAATCACAGAAGCTTAAGGATTGGAAGGGACCTTGAAAGATCGTCCAGTCCATTGTAGGATCAGCTATCTTTTATTTTTTTTGCTGACTTGTGGTTTTAGACTTATAATTGATATTATTTCAAGCAGTTTCTCTTGATGTGCCTTCTTTGTAACTGCATGTGATTATCTTAAGGAACATCAAGATGAAATATCAGACATCAGAACATTTATGAGTGTCTTGCATGATCCAGAGAGAATCGGGACACAATACTATATGACACCTTTTTCTTGTAGATGGCTTCATATATTTTTTTCATGTAATTATTAAAACCCCCCACAACACTAATTTAATATATTAGTAAGCAAAAGCTAATTTGCTTTACACTGCTATATAATTAACATCTAAAGATCAAGACCAGGTAAGCTGCTTAGAGATGTACAATTACACAAAAACTATTATCTACATAAGATCATTGAATCATAGAATGGTAGGGTAGGAAGGAATCTTTAGACATCATCCAGTCCAATCCTCCTGCAGAAGCAGGTGCTCCTAGATCAGGTCTCATAGGAATGTGTCCAGGCAAGTCTTGAAGACCGTGGGTACTGTGGTGGTGGCACTCTTCATCCAGTAAGAAAATGTACTAAAGCTCTGGATTCAGGTGTAATGCCAGTAACAGGCAGAATCTGAAATGATTGTCATACATCATATGTTTCATCAAAGTTGTAAAACGGTTTGGCCATTCATACAAGGTTTATAACTCAGATTTCTGTTTCCTCTGAAGAACACACTCTAGGAAAAAGTGTTCTTTCTGTTTCCACAACAGAAGGCTATTTCTTTCTTGATGTCTTTGTAAGTTGACAGCTGTGGGATACTGACCTGTGAGGGACTCATCAGCTCTGAAGCTTACACAAACGGTCCTCGTGGTGGGAGGACAATGGGTGCAGCTCACAGAGCTCAGAGGGTGAGCCTCCCACTTGGCTGGATGTCAGCAGTAGCCAGCCAGCTGTGCTTGTGTGGGGCTGGGCTGGGCTGAGCAACCAGCTGTGCCCATGCTGCCAGCTGTGGGTGGTTGAAACCACAACCCTTCTGTCTGTTAGTCTCAAGGGCTGCCTGTCCCTGAGGGGCTTGGATGAGAACTGTTTCTAACTCTGACTTTTATGGAGTTCCTCTCCTTCCCCTCTAGGGTCAGACTCTCGAAGTCTCTGTTTTCACTTCCTCCACCTGGCCTTTTTGCTTGGGCATTGCCTGCTCTGAAATACCCACCATTACCTTACTATCCTTCTTTAATATTCTTGAACCGTGGGAGCTTAACTCCTGTAGCAGCAACTTGGTTCAGAGTTGGATGAGCTGTGGGGTGACTTCTAAAGCTCTTGCCAGCAGCTAGACACCAGGCTGAATGAGGCTGCTGCCATTGTGCTGGCTAACAGAGCCTTAGCCCATGTCTCCATCTGCTTGTCAGACCTTTCCTCAGGCAAAAGCATGCCAAACACAGCTCTTTCTGTAGCTCAGCAGTAGATTGCTGTTACTTCCACTGCTTGGCACTGAGTTACACCACAACTGCAGCACTCCCATGGCAGGTTTGCTTTAATTGCTTCCAGTGCAGCGAAACAAGCACGTGTGTGAATAAGAGAACATTTGCCATTTGGCATTAACCTTTATTTTGGCCTTCTTTTTGGTTGTTTTTTTTTTGTGTCAATGTTCTCTTGCTAGACATCAGAGCAGGCAGGCAAACCTCTTCTCTGCTCATCTATGACTGCCACTGGAGGCTACTTTGCCTGGGGAAGATTGTTATTTCCATTAAAGCTCTGAGAAAGTGATAATGGACCAAATTCTTTCCCCTTTCCCACACATATAAAACAATAACTCTTTTGCTGGAGACAAAATATCTATTGTGGCTGCAGGTGGGTATAAGAGGATGGATGTTAAGGGTCTTCATTTGTCCATATGGAAGCACTGATGCACATTTGGTTTCTCTAAACAAACAAGGAAAGACAAAATGAGAGGAAATGCTTTAACTTGATCACTGTTTTGGATGTGTATTAGTGATATAGCATGCCACACAGGTTTTCCTTAAGAGTGAATGTGCCTTCCATCCACAACTTGTGTGCAAGTGGAGCACAGCTTGTGGAAATGAAAGATGCAAACTAGGTGTAGGATGCTATCCCAAGTACCTGGCTGCAGACTAAATGCAGGCTACCTCTAGGAGAGAGTAAATAATTTCCAAGATTATCCAAGTATGTATTTTACAAGGAAGTTCAAAGTAATCCATAAATGGCTTGGCAGGCTCAGTTCTGAGCAACTGAAGCACACATCCTTGTCAGATGATGCCATGGAGGACTCCTGCTTGTCACCAGTAGACAGACAGCCTGTGGCAGCCCTTCCTGCTAGCAAAGAAGGGGAAAAGACTTTCATGCACAACCAACAGGCTGGTTATCTGCTGCAGGGAATGGGTGGAAAGTTTTGCCACAGATCATCCTATTTTGTGGCAGCATGTGGAGATCACCACATGAGATGTGAGATCTCAGGCCAGGTGAGATGTGCAAGGCTCCCCAGAGAGCAGGGATATAACAGTACCTGAGAGGAGTGTGGGAGCAACGCCTATCTAGATACCTATTGCAATAGGCTCCCTGTGTAACTGATAGGCAAAGAAATAGGCACTCTTGGCATACAAACCTCTGACCCATTGTCTATTTTAAGGTGAGAAGTCCCCATTCATTGGCATGGGTTTTACAGTTTGGATGACTAACTGGAATGTGGAAGTTTAGAGTTGTAGAGGTCTAAGGTCAGAGGACATGAAACCATGCTAAGGTTACCTCCTTGCATTCCCCAGTTTGAAGTTCTCTGTAATATGAATTCAATTTTACTCACCTTGTAAATTCTGACTCTGAGCTAAAAGGGACTTGCTTCCTACATGTGATTAGTGTATTTTGGGGAAGTGATTTATATTGCTGCATCTCTGAATCTATTTCTATTTCTATCTAATCTATTTCTTAGCTGATACCCCCCAGGATCTCAAAGTGCTAAGGCACCACATGAGAAATAGATTTATCTAGCCTGCCCAAGCTATGGTAGGGGAAAACAACTGCTCATTCTCATCCATAGCTCCCCCACCACCCCAAAAGGCTGTCAGCATGCAATGCCCACAGGAGATTGTAACTGCAAGAGTTTCTGCTATCAGTCTCAATAAATGAAACCACTGTCTCTGGTACATGGAAAAGGACCAGTTGATAAGAAGAGGCTTATATACCGTTCCTTATATTTGGAGGGGCTTTATCTGAGCATCACTGAGCAGCCACAAGCACAGACATAGTCTCTTTTGCTACTTGTTTCTCTTACCATCACCTATAAAGTCACATGGATCAAAAAAGGCTGGGATGGAGGGGGAAAACCTTTTCTGCAGAACCTCCCCCCCTGTTCTGCATATGAGGTCTCAGGATGTGAATGTGACCAGCTTAATTTTCCTTTGTGCTGTTAAAGATTACCGTGTTGCTCAAAAATTGTGGCATGTAGAAATGAATGTGCTCATTGTTGTGAACTACACAGGACACATATTCCTTTAATCATCCAGTCTCCCATATCTGTATGAAAATTGCTAATAGAAAAAGGCTTTGCAATTATGGAGGTACTTTCTCTATGAGCGTTCTTATGTTCTTGAAAAAACTTTGCTAATTTCTCAATGGTATATTCAATAAGGAAGAGAATAGAACAGAAGACTTCTAGCTGGAGCCTATTATGTGTTTTTCCATCTGTTTGTGGTGAACCAGAAAGAGCTATGTGTTAGGTCTTGCCTTATGGCAAATCCTGATCTGCAGTTGCTGTTTTCCCACACTTACTTAAGCTTCTCTGCACATCCTCGCACACAAAGCAGATGCCGGTGCCACAACAGGCTTGAGAGCCTCCTTCTGAGTGCAAGAGACTGTTACACAGCCAGGTCCTTAGGACTAGCCTCCAGCAAAGCCAACCAACCAAACAAAAAAGGCTGCTTACCGTTGACATCAGATGATCTGAAACCGGTTTATCGATTGAAAAAAAAAGCAAATAGCAAAAAAGGCACGTGAGATCATCAATTGTCTGCTGCAGCCTTTCTGCTCTCTGGAGCCTGTTTGCTGGAAGGTTTTGGGAAAGGAAAAACACTGCAGAAAGTGCAGAGTGTTTTTCCTATTTTCGAGTTCCCTGTTTTCAAGGCTGTGTCAAAAAGCAGTGGTGCTCAGCAGAACTCACAAGAAAGAAGCAATGGTTTCTCTTTCAAAGAGGATGAGGGGATAAAGCAAGAAGGAAAGTGTATCTTTCCCTGCATTGCTGGTGATTGTTCTCTCTCCCCAGGGTTGAAATCTTTCCATATGAAAATAACTGGGAGTATGCCATTAATGTCAATAGGGCCAGGATTTCACCCTTTCTATTCAGACCTGGGCTCTCTTGCTGGCAATTGGCCCCATCTCAAACTTTCCTCTGGGGAGCCATTCTCTTTGCATTATATCCCAATTCCCATCCAGTGCTACAAACTGGCTATTAGAACTAGACAGACTACTGACAAGAAGCAAAGAGGCTGATAAATGTGTTGATAAAAGGCTGAAATAACCTTGGATTTACCTCCTTTTTTCCTTTCCCCTTGCAGTTATTGAAGGTTTCCTGTAGTTTTGAATGTAATTCAAATGATTTTCATGTGCAATATCACAAAAATGAAACTCCTGGTTCATTTATGGAGTTAGTCCTGCCTGTAGAACAATTGCCTTACAGTTATTAATAAACATTGCCTTTTAATAACAATAAAACAATATATAATGCCAGATTCATTACCATATTTTAATAACAGGTGTGATACTTGTTTTTCTAACATAAGTATGAAATTAACTGCAGAGCTTTATATCCACACTAACAGAACATTCACAAATACAACTTGAATTTAAAAACTAAAGGATTTTGCTTCTCATCTTTCCCACACAGAGTTTTTGGATCAAATTCTGCTTCCATTGTCTCAGCAATTAAACCAAAACTAACTTCTGCTTTTATATCTAAGCTTCACTAAAAAAAAATCAACATCTATATGACCGTATAATTTTTGGCATTTTATATCTCAGGTAACCAAATCAATAGTTGCTAGTAAGTGTTTTACCAAAGCAAAATTAAGCTACTTTATCAATTAATCTACCTGGTGCACTCCTTAAAGACTTATCTTGATCCCAATGTAATCTGCAGCGAAATCCACGTTTACTTATTTCACAGTGTAGGGTCACGTGTGGATATTTTCAGACACTCTTGCAAGAGTGTAGAGAAAGGGCTTCATGGATCAGCTTTTCATTTCCAATTAGGCTACCCATATTTGTCAATGGATGTTAATGCAATCTGGCAATTTAATCTTGTCTTCCCCTTTTTAGAGGCCTACTCTTAGGCTTAGAAATCCACTGAGTCAAAAAATACAACAGCCCAAGTGATTTTTTTTTTCTTGTACCTATAGGTTCTGGTATATTTGTTTTTCAAATTCATCAATTGCTTGCTGCTGCCCTTAATAAAGACAGTATAAAATCTTTCCAGTCTCTGCTTTAAACTATAGATATGAGGAGGGAACTGTGACACACATCTGGTCTTTCTGACAGCGTTACTAAAAGTCTATCAGGGGTCTGGATCTCCAGCCCTGAGAATTTATTTTGTACCAAAAGCTCTCAGAATACATAATGAACACTCACAAAATGAGAACCTGTTCAGACGGTGTGCTATTGAGTCAAGTTCATCCAAGTTAAAGCAGCACGTATTTTCTGAAAGCTGTAGAGGATTACACACTGGTCTAACTTCAATGGGTTCTAATAATCATAATTTCCTGCAATAGAGCTAATTAAATTAGGTTCTGCCTTGGAGTTCCTTTTCTTATACCAGCATGATTGTAAAATACTCTATTATGTTGCATTTCCACCCATCAGATTCTGCTTCAAAGAAACCAACCCAGCAATCATATTTGTTAGACAGAAATAAATGACTTCTGGTTTGTGTCCATTGATTCCTTTAATGTGTTCCTCTCATATCATACGTGCCAAAAACAGTTGAGAGCAGGCTTCTCCTGACCTAACAGGAGCAGGAACATGCAGTGACTTACAGCAGCCTACCTTATCTTTTGGGGGACCTTCTGGGGAACTCCCCTCCCTAGCATGAGCCACGTTGCAGTGAATACCACCCAGGAGGCAATACAGAGGAAAGGACACAGCCTTTGCTCCTGCTGAGGCTGGTGGGAGCCCATCCCTGTTGCAAATACAGCAGCAGTGAGGGTAGAGTGGCTCATCATCTCGCCAAGATGCTGCTGCTCTCTGGCATCATGGAGCATCCAGGGCTTAAACTGCTGGCCGTGGTCAGTGCAGGGACTGAGGTTATCACTGCTTTTGGTTGTCAGTCTTTAAACTGCAACAAAGCTCCTGGTTTCATGGATTCAGATATCACATTTATGAACAGTGCTGCATCTCCGTTTTCATCATTTGAGAGAAAAAGGTTTAGAAAAGTAGTCTCTTCATCCTTATCCCTAGGTTAGTAAAAAGAATTCTGGCCTATGTGGCTGGGAAAAGTTGGTACAATGATTTAGTGGAGAAATTGATTCCTGAGCTCATATTTTTGATGAAAGCTTGCCATATTTTTTAAACCCAGATTAATGTTTTTGATCCTTAGTAATTACAAAAAGTATTGAGGAAACTTTTTGGCACGTCTGTGGTTCTCATACAAAACCTAAACCAGATGGGAAGGACAGATTTCCTTGAGTGTATTTGTAGGCTTTCTGCTGTTACCAGAGCTTCTCTGGAAATTGTTTTAAGGTTACTTACCTATAATTGTGTTATTCTTTTGTTACAATGATAACGAGCATGTACTGTTAGGGTTTTTCTTTTTTTTTAAAGCAAAAGCTGTTTTTCTGTCTTGTTTACATAGCTTTCAGGAGACAATGAACAAATTACAGTAGCATTTGCAGTGATAACACAAAGTAATCTTGACTTTGTGGTGGGGGTTGAGACTCTGGTGGGGTTTTGCAGCAGCAATAATGACAGATGTTTTGTCAGCCATTCACTACTTTTTTTACATGCTTATAACATGCAATAATAACAATACAAATGTGTACCAGTGGAATTACACTAATACTGTAAAGAAAACAACGGATAAGACCAGATGCATGACAAAAGCTGAGTAAATCTCAGCTTCTGATCTTGTTCAAACACTTGATCTTTGAACTCATGGCTTATGATATCCTTTGTCAAAGCCCTTTGACTGATATATAGTTCATCTTTCCCCACCCATTACACTTCAGAAGCCACCCCGAATTTCTCCGACTCAGGTGGCAGAGGCATACAGTAAAACTATCTCTGAATTCATTAACTCTGTGTGTAGCTCATCTGAAACTGTTTCATACCATGTGCAAATACATTAGGTGCATGTGTGTAGTCCAGTTGCTGAAATACAGAGAAAAAGAGCTGGTGTAGGTTCTGGGGGGACTGAATTGAAGCAGTAAGTCAGCGTACGATTGCTTTTTGAACCGTCCAGCCCTCAGAAACTCCCTCCCCCTCCAAGGAAAAACATATATGTTGTAATATTTGTTTTGAAAATTTATACATTAGCTGACCATATGAACACGTTCTCATTGCCTACTCAGGCCTTTGAGCAATTTGCAGCCTTTTGTTAGCAAATAAAGGCTCTCCGAGCCTCCTACTTGAGCACTGAGTTTACCAGCTGCTCTCCACTCCTAGGCCTCATTAGGGTCCTGCTGTTCTGCTGAGAACCACACCACATGCTACGCCCGGCGTTGGCGGCGGATTAGCCTGTTGCTGCTCCTTAAATTACCAGGTACAAAAGGTTGCTCTGTCTCTCCATAGAGAACTACCGCTCTTATCCTCTTTGAAGAGGCTCTATATCATGATCTCTCTAACTAATTAAGGTCTGCAGACAAGCCACAGGTTGTTACAGAGGATTCGTCCCCCATAGTCGATATCAGTAAGGTTTATTTTTGGGGTGGGGGGAGGGGGAGGGGGTTTGTTTCTGTTTGTGAAAGATTAAAGCTGCTGTTTCTCAGAGTCGAGTCCTAGAAAAAAAAGGACAAAAACCAGACATGGGCATGTAAAGGTTTAAAAAAATGGTTCTTAACGTCAGCCTTCATCAAGCAGATTTAATGGTATTTTACTTCCACTTTGAAACATTATTGGGAAAAAAATTTCTTCTTTTTTTTTTTCTGATATAAGGAATAAGTTGAATTAATTTCTACTTGTCTAGAAAGAAAGAACTTCATCCCAGTTACAGTCACAGGTAATTTCACGTAACTCTGTTTGGACACGAGGCATTTAAACCAGGAAAAGTTGACCAGGATAGGTCAATTGGGAAATACTCTTTTTTTTTTTCTTGTTTATCCAGGCTACAGTTCTGATGGATTTATGTGAGCACGTGGATAATTGAGAGTGCCCTGTGGGACAAAGGCTGTAATTTAGTGATTCACTTGGAGGTCTGTGTAGAGCAGACCTCAGCTCCCGCAACCCCTGTTCAGGGTTCCCAGCGAGTTATCAGTCCTCACATACTGAACTGTGTTTATGGCATCCAACAAGAACTTTTCCAGTTGATTTTTGTTTATTGTGTGGCAGATTATGTCCTCTCTGTTACTCAGTGGCATTAGGTATTTTTGGATTTTATGTATAATGCCCATGAATGAATAAGAATCAGTTGCATCTCTAATAAGGTAACATGTGTTCCACAGATCCCACATATTGATCCGAGACCTCACCCAGCAACTAAAGCACCCGACGGTGAGTCTGGTCTTTTGTGCAAACACCCTTAGTTGCTGGTGTCAGTGAAGAATTGGTACTTGCCTGTGATCCTGGGATTATTTACATATAGAAAACATCACTTTGTGCATTCTGCAGAGAAGTTCAAATAATGAATGTCGAAAGAAGAAATGTCTATACCAGTTAAGGAAATAAATGGAGGACCCTTTTTATAAGAGAATACTAATGATACAGCTTATAGTTTTTCCTGCTGTTCAATATGCAGAGGTATACCAATACTATATGGATGGGCCTGATCTGCAAGTATGTTTTGGCATGCAACAGAATAGTCTTTTAATTTAGAATGGGAGAAAATCAGCGTTGGAATCTACTGGGGGAAGTCTATTTGCATGATCCAGTGATAGCCAATAGCTCTGTTTTGTGATCTGCCATCTGTCAAAAAACCAAGCAAACCCAGTTATTCTGTCCTCCAGGATTTCACAGCAGTATCAGAAGGTGTTCCATCAACTCTACAGTACACACTAGTATAAGTACACAACCTATAAATGGTTGAGAAAGTTTAATTACAGGGATATGTCTTCATTCTGTGTGTTCAGTTGTGTACGTTATTAACATCACAGTGGCCCGAAGTATCTATTAACCATAGTGTGTTCTGGAAACTTTGGGTACCACATGCAAAGATCCTCATCCAGTCAACTGTAACGCTTGCTTGAGCAATGCTGTGTGTTTGAGGAAGAAATGCTGTTGTAATTTAAGGCCTTCGAATGGTGAAACACCACCATGTCCACGGTTGTTTCTGGGGCTGGCATCTTCGACTGCTGAAAATTTGTCCCCCTGCTTGTGATTGGATTTGCATTATTTCACTTTCTAACTACCACACCTTGACCTGTTCCATGAAGGAGCTATTTAGTACCAGAAATTTCTTCCCTGAGCATGCACTTTATTTACTAGCAAAGCTAATGGATTTCTAAGGCTGAATAAGCCTTCAAAATCCATGGATTGCTTAATACAGGAATAACAATAAAAAGTCATTTATTCATAGTAACGGGTGTTTTGGGGACTTTTGTTTGTACTTTCTACATTTAAAGAACTGCTTTTAGCTCTTTGGCCACTCACAGATGTATCAGTTTTACTGTTAGCTTAGGAAGATATATGCAATTAGAGGAAGTTGTGGGAAGTTTAGTGACCTGATGGTTTGATTGCTGCTCTATATATACACAGCCTCACCTTTAGTCTGAACTACCTCGACCTGCCTTGCCTCCCAGATGTCAACTTTCTCATTTTTCATTACCTATAAATAGTTCTGGAGGATAACATTGCTATTGCCTTGGCATCTCTTATAACTTTGCCATTGCCTTGGCATCTCTTCTAAAAAGGGCTGATTGTTAACATCCTCCTGCCTTGCCACCTGACTGGACTTCTCCTAAAGCAAAGACAAGTGCAGCTTGAGAAATGATAAAGAGGAGAGTGATTTGGTCTTCTCCAAGTCTCTGGAGCTACCAGAGCCTAAATACCATCAGTACCAAAGCAGATGTAGAGGCAGAATTAGTGCTTATGGAGTTAGAAAACACAGACTCTCAGGATGGGTAATAGTGGGAACTTGTGAGCTCTGGTACCAGCGAATGGCTTCTGCCCCACCTGCAAATCTGCAGGAGTGATAGATTTCCCTAGGGATGGATGATGAAACAATCTAGAGCTTATGGGTCAGTACTAGCAGGCAAACCCATTTGGGGCAAACCCGTATGTCATGGCGTGATTTTACTTCAGGGCATTCGATTAGGAAAAGCCTAATTAGATGAAGCCTTCTCCAGACAACTGGGAAGAGCCTCACTGGCACAAGCCATGTTGTTCTCTTGGAGATCTTAAATCACCCTGAGATCTTCAGGAGAGACAGCACAGGGGGCTAAAACAGTACAGTAGGTTTCTGGAGTGCTTTGGTGATAACTTCCTGACACAGATGAAGAGAAATGAAGATGAAGGGAGATGCTCAGCTGGATATCATCTTTGCAAACAAGGAGGCTTGCATGGATGAACAAGAAGCTCCTGGCTAAGCTAAATTTAATGAGAACATATACAAGAGGTGGAAGAAGGGGCAAGTGGCTTGGAAGGAATATGCATACAAAGATGCAGCAATGAGGTTAGGAAACTGAAGTCCATGTCAGGTTGAATCTGGCAAGTGACAAGAAGAGCCTCTACAAGTACACTGCAGCAAAAAGAAGAGTTGGGGAGATTTGGGCTTGCTGCTGAATGAACCAGGGGACATTCAGAAGGCTCTTCAGTTACTCAGAGCTTTCTTTGCCTTGGGCTTTACTGGTAAGATTTACCTTCAGCTGAGATACACAGTGCCATATAGAAACAACACAAACATATGCAGAAATAGTAGCATCATTGAGCATAATTTATCTAACAAGAGTTTTAAAATGCAGCAGCCAGTCCCATTAAGGGACTGATGTTTTGGAGAAGTAGGGATAAGGCTTCTTTGCAAGCATGTGCCACGGGGCATTGTGTGTTCAGATTTCTGTAAACAGCCATTTGTGCATACATTTGTGCTGTTTCCACATGGCACTGTATACCTACTTTGTGTAAAATGTCATGACTTGGAACAAACAGTGCTGATGATGCAGCTTTTTGAATGACAGTGCTGTGAAAAATAGCTCCTTGATATGTATTCCTTTGTTAAAAGTTGCAGCAATTGGGCCATGATTGCTATGGGCACGGCTGCAGAAGAAACTTTCCAGCCAAAGATGCTTTGTAAATTCAGTTCTTTTACACTCTAACTTATTGTTACAGATCCAAACCATCACAAACGAGTAATGATAGTGATTGCAGCTAGTAAAGCAGACTGACATTTATTTGACTATGGAAGAGAGATGTGTGAAACTGGTCTAGTCTACTCAGGACAATGGGGATGGCTTTAAACAAAAACCACAGTAATAAATACAGAGAAGCAAAGTTTGAAGGAATGTGTAAAGTCCAGCTGATATACTGTCACCACTGGTCTTTAATAGTAGTTTGCCAGATCTAAATGGGCAGACATGCTCCACACTTGTTTACTTTTTCTTGCTAACACTTTTGCTTCCAGGCCTGCAAGCTGGGAGTGATGTCAGTGAAACATGTTGTAGCTGAAACAAATGCTGATGTTAGGTTGCAGTTTTCTTTCGACTTCCAAATATTCCTTTTGGGTCTTAATAAATAGGGATATTCAGACTTAATTCTTATCAATTTGTTCCAGAATTTTCCAGTAAGTGGTGATGTCCAATGATAGGACAAAGGGCAATGGGTACAAGCTGGAACAGAAGAGGTTCCAAAGAAACACAAGGGAAAACTTCTTCCCTGTTGAGGTGAGGGAGCACTGGCAGGGGCTGCCCAGATGGGCTGTGGAGGCTCCTTCTCTGGAGACATTCCAACCCAGCTGGATGAGTTCCTGTGTGCCCTGCTCTAGGTGATCCTGCTCTGGCAGGGGATTGCACTGGATGAGCTTTTGAGGTCCCTTCCAGCCCTTAACATTCTGTGATTCTGGCAAGATTGCTTTGTGGGAGACTCTAATAGAGCAATGGAGAAGGAAGGCATCTGTAACTACAAGTTATACTGGCTGGGACTTCATGGTAGTGAAGTGAAAGTTGAGGGTTTGTTATTGGTTTTCTGAGACTTGAGAAAAGGATGTATATAAAAGGAAACTGTGAATGCATTTAGAAAATGTCACCAGAGAAGAATATCTAGTCATGTGTATTTAGTTAAGGAGCTATCATTTCAGATACCTATACAATCAACCTGGAATTGATGGATTTATCTGACATGATGATTTTCCAAAGCAATGTCTCTGTACAGTGTTGGCTTTGGAAATCTAAAAATGGTTGTTGGTGGGAGCAGGACCTCAAATGCCCACAATATCAAGCTGAAGGAGATCTTGACAAGCTTGAGAGTTGGGCAGAGAGGAACCTCATGAGGTTCAACAAGGTCAAGTGCAGAGTCCTGCAGCTGGGAAGGAACAACCCCATGCACCAGCACAGGCTGGGGATTGACCTGCTGGAGAGCAGCTCTACAGAGACAGACCTGGGAGTGCTGGCTGATAATAAACTGACCATGAGCCAGCAATGTGCCCTNGTGGCTGAGGGAGTTGTGGATGTTTAGTCTGGAGAAGAGGAGACTGAGGGGAGATCTTATTGACAAATATCTAAATGGTGGGTGTCAGGAGGTTGGGGCAGCACTTTTTTTCTATAGTATCTAGCAACAGGACAAGGGGTGATGGGATAAAGCTGGAACACAAAAAGTTCCATTTAAACACAACGAAAAACTGTGTCCGTGTTTCAGTGAGGGAGCCCTGGCCCAGGCTGCCCAGGGTGGGTGTGGAGGCTCCTTCTTTGGAGGTTTCCAAACCCACACATTCCCGTGTGACCTGATCTAGGTGGACCTGTTTGAACAAAGGGTTTTGACTAGATGATCTCTACAGATCCCTTCCAACCCCTTCCAGTCTGTGTGGCTCTGTGATTCTGTAAAAGATATTTTACCACAGAAATTGCTAAATCTGATTGTTTGAATCAACCACTGTCCATTTAGGGTAAAAAAAAAAAAGGAAAGTAAAAAATGACTGGGAGGAGTGAATACAGAAACATGAGAAATACACTTACCATGGTGGATGCAGACGATGAGGCAGGAGTGGAAGTAAGGCAAAGAGTTTAAGGAGGAAATGTCACACAGTTACATTCTGGTTTAAATTTTGGGTCCTTGTGGAGAAAGTTGTTTTTTTCCAAGGGTGCTGCCATTCACTAGTTTCTTAGATACAGGCTGTAAAGTGCAAGTCACTTCAAGATCTGATTCCTGGTTCAGATATATTGAAGAATTCAGAAGGAGTTGGGCAGCAAATCTGATTGGGGAAGAAAGTAGGATGGATTAGTATCTATGATTACTTTCAAATATGCAAAATGTTGACTCTTTTAAGTGTGTAATATTGTGGCACAGATTTTTGCACTGTCATCTTAGGAGCAATTCTGTCTCAAATATAAACCTAATGTGTAGTTTGGTGTTGCGAGGATTGGAAGAGATATGAAGGCGACAACAAAGATAAGAAACAAAAATCATGATGAGCTGTGAAATTAAAGTACATGGAAATATTAATTATCATCAGGAAGATACTTTTGGACTGTGGTCCTCTTAGTTCAGCTGGGATTAGGGGAAGATACAACCTGTTGTCCAGCAAATCAACTTTTCAAGTGATACTTGCTTTCCAAACTGGTAAATGCTTTATTCCATTCTGCTCTGTATGAACTGTGGAAGAAGATAGTTGCCCTCAAGTTGCTATGACAAATAATTGTTTGTTTTGGCTAGTGTTGCACCATTATTCATCACTCATGTGGCTCCCTACCCCCTCCAGCTCCTGACTTTACTACTAAAAGAAAGACAGCCTTTTGAATGAAAACCCATCAAACTGTGCTGCCTTATGTTAGCATCTCATTGCTGCTGATGGAGAGCTTCTGCCTGAGCTGCATCATTAGGTCTCCTCAGGAGGAGCCTTACTTCTGGTTTGTTTCCAGGAGCTGCCACATGGCAATAAGCAGGCATGGTTCAAACCCCAGAGGTGGAAAGGCAGGCCAGAGCTTCAGGGCACTCCTGTTTGCAGACCCCACAGCATCCACTGAAGTGAAGAGGGGACAGCAATCAGCTATTGCAGTGGTGTGAAAGTTGTCCACTTCAGGGCATCTATCTCAAAGTCCTAGTGGTAGTCCTAATGACACAGTACTCTTTGTTTCTGTGTATATGTGTGTCACTGGGGGTATATACTTTCAGAACAAATACCTCTCTCTTCTTAAGGTCTGAAATGTGCAAATTCACACAGTCTGACTAGATGATCTTGAGGGAAAGGGACACATCCCTGAGGCTTCAGCTCAGTAATCACAATTTGTGGTACCTCCCCTTCTCTATCTCTTGCTTAAACACCATTAACTTTTTAACCTCTGTTTGCTGTTCAGCATTGCATCACTCCTGCAATTGTAGAATCATAGAATGATAGGGTTGGAAGGGAACTTTAGAGATCATCTAGTCCAACCCTCCTGCAGAAGGAGGTTCACTTAGATCAGTTTGTACTGGAGTCCCTCCCAGCACTCCCCTGCTTTCAATACTTCTTTCATAACATGAACAAAATAAGCTGCTGAAAGTGAGTGTCATAAAAGAGATGAAGTTTGAGCAGTGATTAGAATGGGGCCATTATCACTCACCAGGCCATTCTTTCACCAATGGTCAGGTGGGAAAGCAGTCACAGCACCCAGAATGATTTCACTTGTGTCATTAAGGATGCAGGTGTGAAGAGGCAGGGCTGAGAGAACTAAAATTGTCTTGGTTCTTGAAAGCAAGCATGAAAGGCTAAATCCCACGTGACAGAGGGAGTATCAGCAACAAGTTGATACAGGATAATCTCAGGAGTAATCTCAGTGCAGTTTTTCAGAAGTTGAGGACGTTCCATATAGACATTTAGAAAGTCACAGGGACCATGCTGTGAAATCAGAGAGCCTGAATAAGACTGAAAACCCAAATATCATTTATCTATGCATTGTCATATTGTGGTTAAGAACTCAAGCCCAAGAATTCAGCTCTCGTTGTGTCAAATTTAGGACAAAGATTAAATATTTCAGCCAGAATGCCATAAGGATATTGTATTGACTGAAAGAAGACAGATGCAGAGATTGAGGCTGTATTTTCAATTAGGATTAACATAAGAAAGGCCATACTGAGTCAGACCTGGCCAAGTATATTGGTTGTAACAATGGCCAAAAGAAGATGCCACTTGGGGAAAGAGAATTGCAACAGAGCAAGCATATGGTGATAATTTCCTGAAGAAAAGTGGAAAACAATAAAGAGAAAAAATAATCAATAAAACCTGGAGGGGAGTCTCATGGATTGAGGGAGAAATAAGAGGATATAGCAGATGAGATGCCCCAAGAAGAGCTGCTCTGTAGTGTCGTGAAGTAGGAGAGGATGTGTTTGAAAGTTTGAGGGAAATCTGATGTGGTAGAGGTGAAAGTGCTGGTAAATGCAGGAGAAATAAGTGTGCAGAGAAAAGAACACTAGCTGATAAAGAGATGTTTTCTTTCACAAATAATTATAGACTGAAGAATTAAAGATGAAGTAATGGGATGGCTGACAGTGAACCTGCTTCTGGAGGGGGCTTGGACTAGATGATCTCTAAAGGTCCCTTCCAACCCTACCATTCTATGATTTTATGAATTTATAGTAATTTCAGCCAAAAGAAACATAAGAAAGTATTTAAAATATAGGAAAAACTGCCCTGAAATGTCTTGAATGCTTTATGCTCTGATACATGTCACCAAGGAGATCAGCTAATCTCAGGAAGCTGAAGGGGCAGGTTGATTTGGCTGGTTTTTGCCTAGTTCAGTAGTCAAAATAATGCACCTCATTTCAGAGCTTGACTTCATATTAGAATCATAGAATGGTATGG
>WBNH01004860.1:0-110598 GCA_013401255.1 Urocolius indicus
AGGCCAAAACCACTACAGGGAGAAGGAAAAAAAGCAGCATCAAATACTCCGTTAATACAGCTAGGCACAAGTTAAATTACTACACTATCAGCTAGAAAATAATTTTCCATATTAAAGGAAGCCAAAGGCCTAATAAAAGGCATTTTTACTCCCACAGAGTTAAGGAAGAAACATGATCCCGTGAAACCAGAGTGAATCAAATTGCTTTTCTGGAGATGGCAGTCTTCAGTGCCCTAGTAACATGTTAAGTGACTGGATGCACATACACCTCAGGGCTGGCACAACTTTGCTGTGTTTTTGTCCATAGAACAGAGTGTAATGCTTCCCTTAGAACTTGGTTTCTGTGAGATACAGTGCAAATCATTGGAAAAGCAGTTTTTCCAAAGAATTATTTTAATAGTCGAAATATAGGATTAGTTAATACATGAGAGTAACACGAGGGAGTTGAAAAACATCCTCCATTTGCATAAATAACAGCTTGCTATAGAGTTAAATCTCACAGAAAAAAATCTGTTCTTGGATACAAAGGTCTCCCTTTATTATGGCATATTGTGTGGGAAAAGAGACAGATAGGAGAAAGTGTCTTATTAGTGTCTGCATTGAGGGAAATAAACACCCTGAGAGAAAGCAAGTGTTTGTGAAAGAGATCATACAAATGCTCCAGCTACTAAAAACTTTTCAATTGGATTTCACTTTTTCCTTAGACATCAAACACAATAAAAAATGACACAGGGATATATTTCTCTCTCAATTCCATTTGTTGTCCACATTGCTGTCCACATAATTTAGGATGACCACATTCATTTTTTGTGACATAATTATTAACACAGAGTACTACAAGAAATGTGTATGATTTAGTTCTGGAACTCTTAACATGTCAACATTGTTCTTAACAGTTTCAAAAATATAAAAACTCTTGAAAAGAAATCACTATACACACATTAATTTTGCTGTACTGCTCAATCTAGGCTGTCCCAAGCTATATTTCTAACATCACGATTTTCAATGTGGCCTGAGGCATGGTGAGGTGGGTATTCAGCAGCAGTGCAATGAGAGCACACAACCTGTGCAAGAAGTAATTTTGTCCTCCAGAAACACTACGCATGCATCAGCAATTTACCAGAATGCCTGGGTTTAGATGATGATATAAACTCCCTTATGTTAATGTCTTGTTAATTTGTGCATAAACATGCACTGACACCACAGCTGGAAAAACAGGAAACTGTGGGGAACAGAACTAAATTTCAGGAGCTTCTCCCACTTCGGTACACCAAGTCTGCAGACCGAAATCCTTGCACTAGCAATAATATTCTTCTACCACACAGTGTGTTGGTTTGAGACTAATAAATGTGCAAGAAGTGGTTCACTTTCCAAACTTTCAAAACCAGCTAACTATTCCAGACCCCAAGAATGAAGTGATACTTGAGTTTAACTTGACAAAGTTGCAAACATTACGAGTTAAAAATCTCTCTTCAGAAGTTAGTGACATCAGGAGGAGGCATGGAAGAACACGAAGAGTTCTATGGTAAGATTTGAGGTTTAAGAAAAAAATTATAATTTAAAAAATTTTAACTTCTTAGCTTTGCTACCTGTATAATTCTAATTAACAATGGCACAGCACACTATAGATACGCATAATAATTGCTATGGTCATTAAAGAAAACATCAATCCAGGAAAGCTTCCATTCTAAATCAAGACAAGCAAGGAAGCAAGAAACAGAGCAAAAATTGTATCTAGCAACAGAACAAGGAGTAATGGGATAAAGGTGGAACACAAGAAGTTCCATTTAAAAACAAGAAATAACTATTTCACTGTAAGGGTGAGGGAGCTCTGGCACAGGTTGCCCAGGGAGGTTATGGAGTCTCCTTCTTTCGAGGTCTTCAAGACCTGCCTGGACATGTTCCTATTTGATCTCATCTAGGTGGACCTGCTTCTGCAGGGAAGTCAGACCAGATGATCTCTAAAGGTCCCTTTCAACTCTACCATTCCATGATTCTACAAAAAAGAAGATAGAAAAAAAACTCCACAAAAAGTTTGGAATTTGGCACTGTGTAAACGAAACCAGGTTTTGTATTTGGCATAATACACTCAAGGCCAGGTTTAGTTTGGTTTGGGGTTCTCTTTTTTGGGGGGAGTATGTGAAGGGATGTTAAATTAGATCATAATTTGTTTAATAGGAAATATTCAGAATGTATTTGCCACATTTAAAAAATAATACTGTATATAATATGTAATTTGTGCTTGGGATCTTTCAGGGTTTTGTTAGTTGTTTTTTTTTTTTAAAAAGACAGACAAAAACAAAGGTAAACAATCTTCTGACAATTGCAGCATGCTAATCCAGAGCAGTCACAAAGACAACTTTAATGCAAAGCAAGTTTTCAACGTCTCAGTATCCTGACGCATTTTCAAGGAAGCAATAATTCTAACATCTAGTTAGTTTTATCAAGGGAACTGTTTCAATATTGCACTTTTTCCCTGATCTTAGGACATTCTTTGTAGCTAAATACTACTGCTGGTCTACGACTGTTGTTGTTGACAGCAAACAAATGCTTAGGATTAATTCTGCTTATGAGATTCCTGATAGCTGTACAGTCACATTTTCCCAAGGAATGTTTTCCCACACAGCAGATGTCAGATTGACCTAATAATTTTTGTTTTCAAAATTTGCTTTAGGCTCCTCTTCTTTCAGCTAATAAGACACAAGTTGTTTGAAATGCAATTAGACCAGCATAAATATCTTCGCTCCTTTTTTTTTTTCCCTTGAGAAGTGTCATACACCCACACATTAACAGAAATTCCACATCATTAAGTGTAGATTGGTTAAAGATTGATCTCACCACCACCAAATAAAGTTTACCAGGTTTAATTATTTCTGTGGTAGAATGGCATCAATCTGATGAGCTGGTCAATCTGCTTTAATTGCAATATGTATCCTTGCTTGAGATACTCTGCATGTTTATTTTAGACACCTTGTATCTGGCAGCTTATGCCTCCATTGAATTAGTAAGATGTTCCAAAGACACCTTAGTTGAGAGTGAGTTTCTCAAGCTGGCAACTATCACACATATGTAACAGAAACACTAAAGTCAATATTCAAACGTATTCTTACTTCTTAGTGTACAATTTCACTGATAGCACCTAAATAGCCTTCCTGACGTTCAACTGTCTGGACTTCTTTCACAAATCAGAAGCATTTGTAAGGTTGCTTCATAAAAAAATTACCATACAGTATGTTTAGACACAGATTTATACATTGAAAGGAAATATTCATCAGTATCAATCCCTGGTGATACACTAGGTTTCTAGAAAATATGTAAGTCCTGAACTGAATCAAGACTTTATTGCAGATGGTAAGCAGATAAATATATTGTCTGCTAGGTGTCCTAACATTTTTATATGCTCCTTTGGAAATAAGCAAACAGGGATTACACGAAACAGGAGACAGGAGACAGTGCATTTGACTTCATTAGAGATGCCTCAAGCGTTTGTAAACTCACTGCTTTCTTTCTTTTTTTCTTTTTTTTTTCTTTTTTTTTTTTTTTTGTCTAAGCTCTCACAAAAATTGATGACTTATTTGAAGAAATTCTGCAGGACAACCTATTCTGGCCAGAAAATTTCCAAAAAGGAGCCTCTGAAAGTATCGCTAGCCCTGTGAGAAGAGAAGATCCAGATTTTGCTTGTTACTGAAATTGCTTAAAAATACATACTGATAGTAGCTCACATTTTCAATATCAATGGACAAAAAAATCTCAACTATATACTTGATGTGACACTTCAGGCTAACCTAAGCAGACTACTTCCACAACACTATGATCAAGAAAATTGTTCTATAGTTAACATAGTCTTACCTTCTCACTTCTGTTTAAATAGAGGGATGATGGATGTGCCTATGGACTTCTGGAGTTATATCTCTCTCACATCAGCTAAAAGTTTTATAAAACTGTAAAAGTCTCCCAAGTTGAATCCATCTCAGCAAAAATCATGTTGGAATCTAGTCTTTGACCACCAGGAAGAAACTTAATAATTTCCAGCAGTGAATGTACTTCACCAATAAAGTCTACAATTGTTTTTTATGGTAATTAGCCTATGACTTCATTTCCTACTCAACACAACCCTTGAATGAAGAGAGTGTTAAATGGTTAGCTCATTCATCTTATCAGTCAACAAGGTGCAATCACCATTGTTTATTATTGGAATACAGCCATTAGACAACAGGCTGAAGAATAAGTATATATAGCAACAGTTTCTTTCATACTTACCACTTTACAGCTACACATTTTTGCCTCCATCTACCATATTTCTCGCCTGATGTTCAATTCTGCTTTGCATTTACTTCACTAGCTGTTGTAGGCAGCTTTCTTCAAAAATGATTACAGTTCTTGAAAACATGTTTGGTAGAGAAAGTCCTTCATTCAGTAGTAACACCATTTCAGTATTACTTTTGATAAATCAGACTTGTCTTCTATTTTTTTGGCCCCAGAATCCTGCTAGTTACCCAATATAAGTTATCCTTAAAGTTTACTGCAATCAATGTATTTCAGAAACAGCATTAAGACTACTAAGCTGCTCTCGCAATACTGAATAGACCTGTTCCTTTACTTTTGAATGTTTCAAATATATTGCACAAAGGTTGCATTTTTATTGTGTTCAGCAGGTGTTTTCAATGAGAAGCAAAAAAATCACATCGCTGTTGGATCAAATGTCACAGCATTCTTGTTATGTATAATGATCCAAAGCTCAAGGAGATCATTAAAAGAGAATGCTACTCAAAGCCAATCCTACAAAGCTCCAACAAGCTGAGAGAGCCACATTGGATCTTGTCCATTTCAAGATATTNNNNATCAGATACTAAAGTTTTTGCTATACTTTTTCCTTTTAATTCTATTTTATTCTCACCCCTACCTTTTTGTTTACTGTTTTACAAACTCTCTTTAAAAACATTTGGGACTTTTTTAGGAAAAATATGTCTGTGTACAGTGGTTTTGTCTTGGCCAGGCTTTGGTACCAAGGGGCTACAGGGTGGCTTCCTTAAACCAAGAGCTGCAAGAAGCTTCCTCTGTAGCTGATAGGGCTTGTGCCAGTCAATTCTAAGATGAACTCCACACCTGAGTCAGGCCTTGCCAATTAGTGATTGAGGAAGCTGTGCCCTTACAGTCCATGGAGGACCATGGGGGAGCAGAGATCCACTCGCAGCCCATGGAGGACCCCACGCCAGAGCAGGCGGATGCATGGAGGCTGTGACTCTGTGGGAAGCTCACTCTGGAGCAAGTTCCCAGCAGGACCTGGGAGTCCATGGAGAGAGAAGAGCCCATGCCAGAGCAGGTTTGCTGTCAGGACTTGTGATCCTGTGAGGGACTCAGGCTGGAGCACTTGGTACCTGAAGGACTGTTCTCCCAGTGGGTGACCCACGTTGGGACAGAGTGTGAGGAGCTGCACCCGTCAGGGGCCTCATGATGGAGCAGTTCACAAGGAACTGTAGTCTATGGGAAGTACCCACGCTGGAGCAGTTCATGGAGGACTTTGCCACTGCTTCTTCTCAGGGAGAGGCCTCCTCAGACTTCCCACTGCTACAGTATGTGGTCCCTCTCACAGGACAAAGTCCATCTGTAATGAACTGACCGTAACCCCCATCCTCTCATCCCCTGCACTGCTGGGAGGGGAGAAGGGAGAGTCGTGGGAAGGAGGTGGGGGGGAGATGTTCTAAGATTAGATTTTACTTCTATTTTCCCTACTCTGGTATAAAACCATTTCTCCCCAAGTTGAGTCTGTTTTGTCTGTAACACTAATTGCTGAGTGATCTCCCAGTCCTTATCTCTACTCTTGAGCCCTTTGTTATATTTCTCTCTCCTCTGTCCAGATTAGGGGGGAGAGTGATGGAACATTTTTGGTAGGCACTTGGCACTCAGCCAGAGTTAAATTACCACACCAACATTTAACAATATTTACGTCAGATGGACATTGAAGATGAAGGATAAGACAGAGAAAGGGCTGACCAAAGTTTTTGAAAACCACAATAAATATCAACATACAAATTTAACTACTACTATTCAGTACTTCTGGATGCCCTAAAATTGGTAAGGATCACCTGAAAGCAACTGCTAAATATAAGCAGCAGAAAAACTCTTTGAGTCTTTGAACCTCTTCCTACCATCACTGCTTTTCACTATCAACACCACAAAGCTGGAAGAAAATTAAAGGTGGACAGTTCCACTTTGAAGATGACAGCCTCCATGACAGCAACCAGATGGCAGTGATGGGAGGCAAAGGGTCAACACCACTATCTCTTTCAAAGACTCAGAATTGCTGAGAGGTGGGTGACAAAGTGTCTGCAGAACAGACTATGAATACTTGAAACTGTTCATCCTCTTTTACAGTTGCTAAGGTAGAAAACGCTTCATATTACTTAAGTATCTATTGGCCATGCCAATACTTAGATTAGTGGATATCTGGCATCCAGTTAGGGCTAAATCACCACACCATGTAAGAAAATTGTAAGCTATTACACTCTTAAAGTGTAATAGCTTACAATTCAAAGTTTTCAGATTCTACTGTTTATCTGCTATAGAGAACGTAAAGTAGAACAAGAAGCTTTACAGTCCTGTTTCTTTGTCTCTCACTACACTGAGAACAAATGTCATGTTACTGAACTTTGCAGTAAAATCCTCAACATCTGCAGAAAAATCAAGATTGGGCAGTTTTCTTCTTTTTAGACCAGCTGACAAAGGAAACAAAAGGAAATACCCCAGAGGAAAAGTTTGCTAACGTCAACAAGAGCAGGGGATCATTACAGCTTGAGATGATAGGTTACCACATGGGAGGGTGTAGTGATCCAGTGTGAAACACATTTACGTCAAGGGAATAATTTCAATCCTTCTGAAGAAACCCTACTGTAACTACAAGATATGTACATTTGTATTAGAAATGTGTTTTATTTATTTTACCCTGGAGATCAAAAACTGAAGAACTGAGAAAATATTCAAATTAATTTGGGTAATACTAAAGAAGAAAGAGTGACAGAATACATTTTACAAATTAAGCCTTTTTGCTTTTAGGATATCTCAGCTGATTTGTTTGTAATCATAATCAAGCTCCCAGTAACTGTGTGTTGAGTGTTACAGAATAACAATGTGCAGATAATTCAGGAGTTTAGAGCCTTTGAAAAACGACAGGTTACAATAACATGATAAACAGAAATGAGAAGGCTGAACTTATCAGTACCACTACCATAAGTGAAACATTTTGCTTGTAACAAGGAGGCTGTTAGAAAAAGAACAATTATAACCTTAGTGAGTGGAAAGGAACACAACGTGTAACTACAAAATTATAAATAGCTCTGTGTGAAAGACAATGAGAATACCATCTGAATTTCTGAACTAGAGAGCTTTAGTATAAAAAGATTTATAATGACAGATAATTCCAATCCACTGGAATTATTAAAAAAAAAACAAAACCCAGACCAAGACAAAAAAAAAAAACCACAAATAAAACTTATCCTTCTGGCTTTTGTAAAAAAAAAAAATAAGAGAAATCCAAGTAATGTTGTGGAGTGCAATATTCTTATACTGGCATTTCAACAAATGAAAAATTTAAACTCTTCCCTAGTAACAGGTATAGTATTAGAGGTACTAGGCCAGACTTAGAAAAGTTTTTAAGGTACCATTATATGCACTAGGATTTCAAAAAATCTCTAGTCAAGTCAGGCAGTCAACTTCTTGAAATAAAAGGAAGTTAAAATACCCCAACTATGAGTAGGCACAATGATTTGCCACAGCTCACATGAGAATGACAATTCACTAAGTTGTAGGGACTCAGCCACTTGTGACCCTATAGCATCATATTAGTGGTTTGCACCATGTAATGAACCTCTGATTTAATGCATGAAATAATTGATGAAGGTTATAATTGGCCAGAGAGCTTATTAAAAAGCAACATAAAAAATGTGACACATACCAGTTGTTCCTGGTTGAGAACAAGAATGTTCCAAATGAAACCGTTTATATATCACCAATTAGTCTTGCATAAACCTCAGACACATTGTGGCAGCCAACATCAGACACTTCAGCATTGGAACACATTGCAAAGTCATGGCAACTAACAGTCCACACAGATTAGCAGTTATGATCATTAAATACCTTGGCACATCAGCATCCAGGTTACTCCGTCCTTTTACGCCCAGTGGGTCTCTAAGAGATTCTACAGAAGTCAATTAACAGTCCTCAGTGGACTGATGATTTTCTCATTTTTTAACTAGGTGGACCTGCTTTAGCAGGTGGATTGGACTAGATGATCTCTAGAGGCCCTTTCCAACCCCTACCATTCTATGAATCTGTGGTTCTGTGTAATTCTGTGAGTATACCTACCAGCATATCCTCACTCTCAACTACACTAAGATTACTGCATACCAACTTTAAGGAGAGAAATTCTGAAACAGGCTTGAAATAGAAGACTAACCATCAGGCAGACATGGTTGTCACAGAATCATAAAATTGTTTCAGCTGAAAGAGACCTTTAAGCTCAAGTTCAGCCTTTGTCCTTGTCCTATCAAGCACTATTGTCCTATTGTAAGGATCTAGCTGATCAAAACATTTGACCATAAGAAAGGGAAGTAAATCACAGTACCTTTGCAGTTAGGAATACGAGAAAGACTTGGTGACAGAAAGCATTCCATTTTTAGAGGTTGCAAGGTAAAGGTGCCTCAAGCACACACCCATATGGAGAACTATTTACACCAGCAGTTTCAGAAGAAATTCGCTGCTCATGGCCCACCTGACAGATAGATATCAAGGAACAAAGGAAAAAAAAAGTAGAAACATCCAAAAGAAAACTACAAATGCAAAAGTTCAAGCTTATAGTGAATGAACAACTGGATGTGTTCATGCAGGACGAAATTGCTTTCATGTGCTTTTTTATTTAACTAACAAAATCCAATGCAGATGGTAAATTAATTGAAATACTAATAAGAACTCAGGAAATACATAAAGGAATCAGCTGGGAAGCTAATAAGCTATATCTAATATAGCAGTAAGAGAGAGTGAAAGTACCACTTCTGTCAGTGAAATAAAGGGAACCAGAGCTAACTGTACCTCTTCAGCACGGATGAAGTTGCCACCTGCTAGGATAAGGAGCCATGTCTGTCTCCCAAATTGTCAATTTAAGAGAACTACTAATGATCACACACTGAGAGCAGTCAACCAAGCGAGAAATCTATTCCTGCAAGTATGAAAAGAGTAATTCATAATCTAAGTCCCTTCTCCCCATGCCTTCAAAATATTTTTGAAACAATCATGATTGAAGAAGCTCATATTTTGTCAGTTAAAGTATCATTCTTCCCAACCTCCTTCATCCGGCCTGCCATATAGTTCAGTCAACACTAACTTGATTTTCCTACATTAACAAATGCCACACAACTACCTGGAAGAAGAATTTGGAAAAACAATCCTGTGATGCAACTAATCCTTAGGCACTCTCTTGGTATTCTGCAACTACCTAGTTAAGGAGTACCAGAGATTCATTCGTCTGTTTAGGTCTCACATTCATGTACACCATCTGATTTTCACATTAAATGGCCAGCAGCACTAATTCATTCAGGAGCTGCTAGGGACTTGACCATTTCTACACGAGGCCACTTGTTTTGACATCTAATTGCAGAAATGAGATCAACCTACAGAACCGTAAACTAAACAGCCTACTAGCTGTACAATAAGCTCTTGGTTCAAAAAGGCAAATATTAACATAATGAAATAAAGCAAGACTGAAAGTGGAAAGAAGAGCTAAAGTCAAGAGTTTAAAAATAGAGTTCCAAAAGGAAGAGACACATGGAGAGAGGGACAGAGATGCCAGGATGAGTAAGAAGCTTGGACAAAGACATCAAATGCTGTGATGTACTTCAGTGACCTCTCTAGAATTACTTTACTCTCTGCCATAATGGAAAACAAGTCCTACTTAAAAGAAAAAAATAATACTGTTTATCACCGATAAAAACTCCAAACTACGTTTAAAGAAAACAATATATGTAATTCCCAAAGTAAGATCTGTGCAAAAATGTATCCTTTTGTTAGCAATATTGTTCACTTTCACTGTTAAAGAACAAAACTGGAAACTTAAACCTTAAGCTTTAAAAATACAGTTGTCAAGAATGAAAAAGGCATTTGCTTCAGTGTGCTTTGCCATTTTCCATCAAGTGAACAGATGGCATTATTAAAATTCTAGTAGAATGAAGTATTTATAAGTTCATTAGACACCACTAACTATACAAAAAAGACAGTAATATTGCAAATAAAGCGGCAGGATTCAAATAGCATAAAAGCACAAATAGTGGTTATAACCCCACATTTATGAGTTAGTGTGTAAAACCGTAATGCCAAATGAAACAAAAGCACACAAGAAAAGCATGAAAAAATCTATAAAACAATAATTTATTTTCCAGGGTCATTTCCAAGTCACTCCATGCATTCTGAGCTTGAATTCTATATAAAGAGTTTGAAGTTAGAGAGTTTGTAAGACAGCTGAGAGGGGAAAAGCCCGTTGGTTTCACTACATTTGCTTTTCTTTAAACATATATGTAAAATTCATGCTACCATATACAATAAGTAACAATGAATCTACTGTAGCAATAATGCCCACAGAACTTTCAGTCTTATTCTCTGAGGTGATGTTCTCAGAAAATAAAAAAAAGGTCAGCCAAATGCATCTATAGCACACATGTCAGTACTTTTAAACACTGTGCCAGAGTGATACCCGAGATGCTTTATCTGCTGTTCTCTTCACCATCTTTAATTATTAGTCTACGCAGAATCCACGTAGGAATCATACGATTTGTACTTGCTTGTCTTACTTCCTATTGTCTTCGAGCCACAGCAATGTCTGAACTTGGTAAAGCGGTGTCTGTTAGTATTCTAATTTACTTGAAAAGGATACAAATTCCTGTCACCTTCAAAAACATGACAAAATGGATTCACTATAAAAAGAGATAGCTAACACCAAAAAAAAATATCAGCTGAACTAATATTTATCAGTCCCCATATGTGCTGATTTATTCAGATCTACATCACTTCTCTGCAATTTTTATTAGTACAATCTGTGTTAATGTTTAACTCCTTTAAGAACCCAGAGCATGATTTATCCAGTCTAACACGTCATTCTGGGAAAGTCCTCGCTTTGATACCTTCATGGAAAATGATTCAAAGAGGGATGTTTATTCTTTCAAAATGTGTACTTTTTTTTTTTCCAGATCGTAAAAAATTGCATGGCACTTTTTTGATGGATCTGTTACCTACACCTTCTACAATGTTTTCCCAAAGTGTGCCTATTACTTAATCAACTATAACTGACACGATCTCAGTTTAAAATATTCTCAATTGCTTCTTCCTGAAGAGCAAAATCTATCTACAGAGGAGCTACAAAGTGCAGGTCCACACCAGCAGCAACCAACTTAAGCCTGAGCTGCCATCTCTGCACTCTCTCCTGCTTTGCGGGAGTTTTCAGCTGCAGAAACTCAGTGAACTGTAGATATCTACAATTACACAAACAGAATGTCCAATGCAAGGGAAAGGCTGGATAATACACACCCACGGACAGAAGCTGAAGATCGGCAGTACAGGCCTTAGATCACCTGCAGGGTTATTTATTGGTGTGATGGGTTTGCATGGAGCAGCTTTTTACTTGGTAATCGGCAGAAGAGGCTGTAAGCAGTTCTCAAAACTTTCCCCAGCTCTGAGTTGTACACTCTGGTCCAGTCAGGCCAAGTTGGCACCTCTGTCATCAGTACTTAAGAAGGGAAATCTGTAGCACATAGCGAGAGGTGAAAGGGTGGTACAAGATGGAGGTGATCATGCAGACTCTGCAGTCAGAAAGAAGGGAGGGAGAAGAGTGCCAGACTGGAGATGCCCTGCAGCCCACAGTGGGAGAGCAGCTTTCCCCTGCAGCCCACAGAGGGCAATGGCAGACTGACAGTCACCAGCAGTTCCAGGAGGACTCCATGCCCAGTGGATTATATTAATTTCTGTTTTCCCAGCACTGAGGTCAGGCTAACACACCTGTAGTTCCCAGGATCCTTCCTCAGCCCTTCTGTCATGTTTGATAACCTCCAGTCCAGTGGGACCTCCCTGGTGAGCCAGGACTGCTGGTAGATGATGAAGAGTAGCTCAGTGAGCGCTAATGCCAGCTTCCCTCAGGTGGATTCCATCCACCTCTAAATATTTGTGTGTGTTGAGGTACAGTAGCAGGTCACATACCATTTCCCCTAAGGGGGAACTAAGGGGGCTTCATTCTGTTTCTAAATGTGACCTTCACTGCTAGAGAAAATTTATTCCCGTGATTATCTAATACAAGAGACTATTGTAAAATAAAAAGCTATGGTGAAATGCTGCAAAAAGGGGTGGATGCATTCTGTTGTGCAATTGAAAGCAGAAAACAATAGTTGGCTTTCCAGTGGAAAGATCTGGCAGTCAGCCATGTGATGCAGACTGGGTTCTGACTCCAAAGACATGTTCACTTTGGCAACATGCCAGGATGTTTTTAGAGTCCAAAGATTAAAAAGAATTATCTTTCAATTTAATCTATCACCTGGCCAATGCAAGTCATAACTATATTGTACTTAATTTGATACAAAGAAAACACAGCACAACAAATACTCCAAAGAATTATTTACTGACAGATTCCCATGTTCTTCTAGTAAATATCATTTTGTAATTATACAAAACAAGCAAAAGATCCTGATTAAATGCTTCAGTCTATTTTAAAATATTATCAGTCACTAGACTTATTTCTCATTCCATATATGATTTACCGATAGTGTCCTTTAATTTGACATATAAAAGGATTCCCTATAACCTTAAAAGATGTATATAACTGCAGGCATTCTTTTAGAAACTCTAGGTTTCCTGTTTAAGTTCACAGCTAATATTAATATACATAACACTTACTACCTGGTTATATTCTGCAAACTATGTTTTCTTTAAGTTCAAAGAAACACATGCTTTGTATTATTCTACCTGATAAATCTACCAACAGATGAAAATGAAAATCAGAAACAACATGAAGAAATAAAATACAAAAAATGTCCCATATTTGTTGGAATGTATGAAGATTTAATTGGTTGAAAGGAATGAGTGTCTCAGCATACCATCAGCAACATATTATACAAAAGCCACTCCTCCTCCTTCTGGTCCAAGTGTATCTACTCCTCCTGTTTTTAGCCATTTTTTCTCTATCCTATCCTACCACTAAAGGCTACAGTTTCAGTACATAAGTGAATTCTTAAAGAAGCAACTAGATAAAACTGCTTCATACTTCTGTCTTTAGTGAGAATGTAGCCAAGGATGTTTACAAAAAGCATGAGTGGGATAAGCAGGTAAGCTGTTTTCTAAGCTTCTCTACTGACAGAGCAGCTCATTTTGTCATGTATTATGCCACAATGTCTTTGAAATACTAATCTTCAGAGCAATAATTTTGCTAGTAAATGCTAAACATTGTCATGGAAAATGTATTAGATTCCAAATTTTTAAAAAGATTCAATAAGGTGAGGATTTATAAGCAAGCTAGAAGGGTCCTTCAGATACAAGTTCAGTATGAAAGGCAGGAGTCACTTTAGATAGTAACAATTTCTTCAACACAACTATTCTTTGCATACAATACCTATTTGGCCGAAATCAGAGAGACTTCACGTTCAGATGTTTCTTAGGAGCACAATATCTTCGTATCGTCAACTCAAAGCATCATTGTTTAGCATGTGTTGTCCTGTGGCATTTCAATTGGCAACATGGAATTCCAAGTATCTTTGAAAAATAATACATTCTGCTTTTGTGCAAGCCTAGATTTTTCTAGTAGAAGTCATGACTAGAATTATGTGGGGTTTTTTTCCCCTCTCTATATGGATGACAGTATTTGGAATGCAATATATACTTTATGTAACCACTTCAAAAAAATCTGTGAAGATCAAAGATTTCAATTGAAAAATATTTTATTAAATATTACCTCTCTTGCAACTAACGAGGCATTTTCAAAGTAGAGGACAGTCTGAGATGATAACAGGATTACTGGAAGGTCAGAACAGAAATTCAATACTCTTCTCTACATTCCCAGTCTGATGCCCTGAGGAAACACCAGAGTTACCAAACCAATATTCACTGTTTCCTTCTCTTAGTTTGGATCCTGGACATGTTCTAAAAGCATTTTTTAAAATGAAAGCAAAATCTGATGCAAAAAAAAATCCTGAAAGAAGCCTAGTAAGAATGAAGAAATACCTGCTCTTCTCTTACTTGATTGTCCTTATGGAAATTAATGCTCCTGTCATTTACCACAGCAACGATTTTCCTTAGCCTTTTGAAAAGTACAGATGAAGCCTCAAGGATAGGAAAATAGTAATGACAGGAGCCCTCATTAAAGATTTTTTTCTAAGAGGTAAAAGTAGAGTCAGAACTCACTAAAGCTTCATTAAGTGAAGCATGCTATCAATCAGGAAGCCCATGACTGCCTGGCTCTGAGGGAAATCTCATCTAACTGCTGTACAAAAAAGGGCTTCAGATAAGAGTTTCCATTTCTGCACTCTTTAAGAAAATCTACTTTCAGAAAGAGCACTAAAGGAAAGACAACCACATCTGAATGATATGGAAAAATCAAGAGATGAACAACCTTGAAACCCAGGGAAATCCCTGTGACATAAAAAGAAAGGGAAGACTTTGAAACAAAAACCTACAAAAATTGTGTATCTCCCAATAATCTTAGAACTACACAAATATGTTAATACATATCTTTTAAAAAATACAAGCCTTAGGTGGTAGAGAAATTAAGGAATAGCAGGCTCTATTCTGCCCATTTATCAAAATGCAAATAAGGTAAAACAAGCTGATGCTGATCTAAGCAGATGTAGATTTCAATGTCTGAAGTGAAGGTCTACACAGAAGCAATCACTCAGAAAAAGCCGATCATTTCTTAGCAGTCTGTAGAAGAGAGAGTTCTTCAAAAACTCAGCTCTGGAGCTGAGAAAACTTTCAGAGAAAAGATTGCATTAATTGACGTGAGCATCATAAAAGTACAGAGAAACAAAGTTTTAAGAATGTTTATTAAGAATGAAGAAAAGCTAAGTCAATTATCTTCTTTTAACTACAGAGTTACCAGAGGAAAAGAAAAATAGAAAATATTGAACTCCTAACCTCACCTTTATTCTTGGAGATTCTGTGTATATAGCTTTGCTTCTTTTATAGTTCCTACCTAAAAAAAATAATTAACTCTGCTAAAAATCAGAAACCAGCCCAATGAATTTGTTTCAACTGACCCCAGAAACACTTCTAGATTACATCAGCACTTCTACGTTCCTAGAACCACTCCAGAAGTACCTCCAGATAAATGGATTATGAACAGCTATGTAAACTAACACATGAGAAGTTCAGAATAATGGTAAATCATCCAAATCTGTGAAAAGGAATATCATTGCCACTGTCACATTGCAAAGAAAATGTTTCAATAATCACACTATCCAGAAAAAAAGCATATCTGCTGAGTTTCTTCCAGGTGTGTTTGAAAGTGTGTTTATCTTATTTATGTCCCTATATTACAGGGCAATGCTTAAATAAATGTGTCTGTGAGGAGACAGAGTTGTAGCATGTATGCCAAAACTCACGTTTATCCATACTCAAATCATAAAGACTAATTTGTGAATTACAAAACTGTCATGATGGACCAGTGGTGTACTCATCAGTATTCAGTTCTGAAAATGGACAATAAAAGATTCTGGACTAGACAATGTCAGACAACAGTATTTCAGAGATTTACTACAGTTTTGTGACTCTTCAATACTGCTCCATGCCACCTGCTGTGAATGAAGATGACAAATGTTTCGAAGAGTATAAATTGCTTTCAGGTCTGCCTAAAACATGTTGATTAACAATTTGATAAAAATTATTAATTAGTGCAACCAGGAGTTTTTTACTCTGGGGAGAAAAAAAAAATGAGAACAGACTTGTATATCCTTTTCCTATATTACAAGCTGCCATTTTCACTGTACTCCCTGTATACAGTTGATTGCTATAAAACAGGTATCCCAAACACTCAAATATATCAGAGACTTACCATCACTGATGACCCCTTATAAGCAAAGCTTTGTGAGGAACATAAATACGATGGCAAAGGGAAGGCATTGTAATAATGCATGTCTGCAAAAAAACACTATCATTTGTAGAACTAAAAACTTGCCTAAAAAAAAAAAAAATCAATAGGCAGTAGTGAAAATTCAGGTTATTCCTAAAGCACATTCATATGACATGAAAAATACACATGATTGTAAGCCAGCAGGTGTCACAATGATATGGCTTCCTAAATTACACAATGCAAAAAAATAGCACATTGTGATAATTTAAAACTTCAAATGATGTAGTCTCTTCCTGTCCTAAACAGACATTCACTGTGTGGGTTGTGACAACTCTGATTCAAAAACATGGGTCACTGTATAGTTATCAGTTTTAAAAGTTGTTTTGATAAACTTCCACAAATGTTCTACAATAAGTCTAAAATCAATGCCCAACAAGTCCCCAGGAATAAACATCTCTATTGTTGTACAAACACCTGATGCACTAAGATATTTGTGCATGTTCACAATGAACTCACTTCAACTGAATTAGTGTAATTGTAATGTCTGTTGTCATTTCCCCACCCCAATCACCAAATCTAATGCCACTGTTACACCCAATAACTATAAATACTTCAGAAACGCACACACATTCCTCCTTCCACACCTATTGTTGAATTGTGTCTTGTTAATTTCCTAATCCTTGTTCCTCATCAACACAATCATCTCTTTCCTTTTCACTCCCCATACTTATTCAATGACAAATTAAATGAAACTGTAGGTCTTTGGGGCAGGAACAAAGCACCTCGCAGAGGAGCTCCCTTCTTTAAACAGCCAAGCACATACAACATTCTAGTTTTGCATTTTAAAAATATTTCACAAGGGGGTTGGACTAGATGATCTCTAAAGGTCCTTTCCAACCCCTATCATTCTGTGATTCTATTGCTCAGAGTTAATCAGCAATTGCAACTGTATAAAGATAAACCTTCTCTTTTTCTGCAGGCTAAAGAAGATTCACAACCATCACTTAAGGGTATCTCATCATAATGCAGGTTGAAAGAAAGAATGAAATCATTTAGCTCAGTACCGCAGCAAAGCAATGTTGAGTCTGGATAAGGTGCTATCTCCAAAGGGTTTGAAAGATGCCTTAGTGTTACAACCAGAAAGACCTCTTGCAGCTTATCTAAAAAGATCCATAAACAATGTGTTATAATACAAAAACACAATTTCATTCTCAGCATATTCAAATGTGTCATTAAGAAAACTTGACTCACAATTCAAACAATGGGTGGTATATAAATCCCAGAGAGGGAGCAGAAGTATCATGAGAAGAATGGTTCTGCTCTGCTAATCTGAAGAATGGTTCTACTCTGCTAATCTGAAAGTCCATCTACACGAGTTAAAGCAAGCTTTATAAGGCTAGTAACAGCTCATTATGAAAAAGTATGAAGAAACTATGTTATATGAAAAGGAGAGAGAGCAAAGGCTATAGCTGCACAGAGTACACTTACTCCAGTATGTCCTCACAGCAATCAGATGCTTATGAATTTTCTCAGCTGGAGGCTGCATCAGGATCATAGTATGTAACAGCTCTTGATGAAGTATTTCTTCCTTGGAATGTGTCTAATCACTTTTTGAACTCATTTACATTTTTAATATCTAAAATATGCTAATGAGTTCACCATTTAAACATGGATTGTGTGAAAAAATGTCCTGTTGTTTCAAATCTGTAACCAATTCATTTTGCAGGGTGCCCTTCATTTCTTCTGTTACGAAAAAGGTAAATCTGTCAACCATCTTCATCATGACAATCAAAACTATAAAACTCTTGCTACAGGTCAGGTCTTTTGCAGAATGAAAAGTCCCCCTTTGTTTGATAACAGAATCATAAGAGTTGTAATGGTTTAAAGAAAATAAATAAAGCAAGCTTTATAAAAAGAGGTTATAACATCATAATTAGTGTGTTTTTGTGATAAATTAAATAGAAGCACTAGCCAGTGCAAAAAACTCAAATCTTGCTAACCTCCCTCTACCACACCAACAAGCTCCCTACAAAGAACATAAGACCTACAGATACTAAACAAGGACTGTCAACTGTCATATATTTAGTTCAATAGGTATAAATTTCTCCACTGTATTTATAAAGAACAGAAATTCAACACCACTGTTGTGAAAAGATTATTCTTTAAACAACCAATTCTTTTTCAGCTTCTCAGTTCTCATGCTTACAAATAAGTCCTTAAAATACAATGTATACCTGCTAATAACTACACATCAGTTGTCATCCATTTTATTTCCCAAAACATCCTTACACCTGAGCTTTAAGTGTTCCATAGGAAAAAAAAAAAATCATTCCTCTCAGACCCAGGGAAGATCACAATCTACAGTTTCCTCCTGTTCCATAATCGATAGTCACTCATTTTGTTCAAATTGTCTAAATCATTAAAATAATTAAACATAATTAAACTCAGTGTGCTGTCATTCAACTACATTCTCCATAGACAAAGTCGGGTTAAGTGGTTTTTCCAGTCCTCACGTGCTGCTAATCAAGCAGTTCATTGCTCCCCTTCAGCTGCACCTAAGAACTGTTAGCTTGTTATATATTGGATCAACAAAAAAAAGATCCACATTAAGAGATACTCCCTTTCTTGCTTGTTTTTCAGACTATTAGAAATATTGATTATAGACTTGCACACATCTGATCACTTTTGCTCTTCTATGTATTCTGAGGTCGCATGTATTCTCTGAGGTGAGCATCTGAATTTCAAATGAATCACAAATTGCCACAATAGCCTAACAATGTTTCCTGTATGGTTGTATTGGGCTGGACTATCTGTTGCTAAGCTTTAAGGTCTGATTTTTCTGCTATATTCCCAGCATCTCTCCTTGAGCTGCATTAGCAAATTCACATTAGTCCTAAAGTAACAGAATAAATAAACCTAGAGACAGGGCTTGAACATCACTAGTACTTGATTAACTGTTTGCATCTACGTCATGGCTTGGACCCTGACAATTTGCCTTTTCCCAAAATGATACTTGAGTTCAGATGAGTGCACAAGCACCTGTCCAGGAACATTTCAGGAAGTAGTTTGGATGCAACTTCCTCCCCTGCCTCCCAAATAGAACAAGTAGTTTAACATTATAGGTATTTAGATTGGGGATTAGGAAGAACTTTTTCACCAAGAGGGTTGTTAAGCATTTGGAAGGGGCTGACCAATGGTGGAGTCACCAGTCCTGCAGATATTTAAATAACTCATAGATGAGGTGCTGAGGGATACGGTTTAGTTTAGTGATGGGCTTGGCAGTGTTAGGTTAGTGTTAGGACTCAATGATCTCAAAGGTTTTTTTTCCAGCCAAAATGATTCTATGTTACTTATGGCATGCAGTTTGGCCTCAGAGACAAAGATCAGTCAAAACTGATTTCTATCTGATACTTTGTTCTTCAATTACTCAGCTTTATGAGATTTTTTTTTTTTTGAGCCTCTATGCATCTGGTTTTAATTTTCAGTACATGTGAAATTGTATCATTCTAGTACACATCCATTTTTTCAGAGAGCTTATAAAAATAAAAATCCCTCTCGGACTTCTGATGACCTCTGTAGTGAAAACTATACTATACTATAATTTACCTCCCAGGTTCTAGCAATTCAGTAATCTATAAGTGGACTTTTTCTCCAGTACTTGTACCTCTGAATATCATTGAAGAAAGTTTGCCTCAAATCTTTTTGGTTTTGTTTGGGGCTTGTTTTTTTTTTCATCATTATCTGAAACTTAGGTACACAGATTGAACCAAATGATTTCCATTGACATGCTTAATAGTATCTTCAAAGTATTTGAGTAATATTTGCAATGTAAGCCTTCCCTCAACAAGTCTGTGGCAACTAAACAGAGGTAGTAGTGTTCAGTTATGTGCAATACACATCATCTTCCTATAACGTATTTAAATAAGTGTCATCATTTGAAGCAATATGTCAGGGAATGTACAGCAGTAAATCAATGGGAATGAACTCATACTTAGTCCTTGCTCTTGCAGAATGAAGTGAAAACGTAATTTAACATGAATTCATAAAACCTGCAAAAAAATCACAAAGTAGTTTATTGTAGTCTAGTTGAAAGTTAATTGCCACAATTTATTTCACTATGAATAGTATGAAGAACTCATTTTTGGAAAAAGATATCTCTTCAAAGCACTTCACCTACCAATGACCACTAGGACAAACTGAATAACTGTGACTCACCAAGAAAAGTACACTCTTTGAAACAGCTTTGCTAAATTCTGATAGATAAGCACAGAACAACTAGTCTAAAACTCTACCTAATCACAGAAGCTTTGAAGAATGAAGTAACTGAATTACCATCACCATTGTCTATAGCTAAATCACTATTAAGATGATACACTGAAAATCTATAATGGTCATTAAGCCCATACCATGAATATACTGATGTCTGTGCTTTACTTATGCATCTTTACAATCTAAATGCAAAGTCTTCAGACAACAGAACAATTTCAGAAGCAAATTTTCTATTGAAAGTCTTTACTAATAGCCAATATGAGGTTAAGATGTACCATTATTCACTTCTACCCACAGAAACATAAAATAATTCATTTACAGAGCATTTATATCCAACTAGCCATCTCCCCAGTAAAAGATGAATTCTCACTCATCTCAGGGCTTACTGTACTTCCTGGGACACAAGAGATTGCAGAAATTTTACACTTATATTGTTATACGGAAAAGTAATCAAGAACTTTACTGAGTTGTGTTTTCACTACTGGCATACAGAACATTCATGAACAAATATGTTACTCATCCTTTCTTTGCACACATGTAGTGTAACAGACTATTAAACTACATGTTCACATACCATCTCTCACCAAAGATGCAAGTCTAATTTAATGGACAGAACAAGCAATGCTAACATATGCAGTTGTTATGTAGTTTGTCTTTTTATCCATATGGGTAAAAGTTTGATTACAGGCATTGGCTAGCCGACATTTCACCAGTAAATACCTTTATACTTGGATTAAAAGGCTACTGTCCCATAAAAGTTAATGATCATTCCCTTGTTCTTAGTTATTGCTTTCCCAGCTTACAGACCATGAGAATGTTCTTACTTCATTTCAATGCAGGTAAAACAGGTTACTTACATCACCATAAATAATCATTATTGAAAAGTGTTGGCTACATAGGTACACAGTCTCCACACATGCAATCAGAATGGAGCTTCTCCATCAATTAGTCAAGATATTTTTTTCTTTGCTTTGCTTGATTTTTACTCTAAAATCAAAGATCTGGTGTACAGGAGAGAATGAAACTGAAAAACAAGAGAGCAGTGGGGCCAGACAACATTAAGTGTCTTGCACGAGAGGGAAATGGTTTTGTATTGCATAAAATACTAATTCACTCATTATTGCAATACTAACTCTCACACTGCCCATGCTTTATAGAAAACGTTGACAATCTGGAACGCTTCAAACTGTAAACTGATGAGAAACAACAAGAAAACTGGGAAACCTGTTTTTCAATAAGATACTAAAAGACCATCCACGGCCTAATTTACTTGCAAGATTGAGAAATGACAAAGTCACTATTTGTTTAATTTCTAATACAGCTAAGCAGATAAAGGCAGAAAATGATTTAGTGAAGTCAGGCTTATAAATTAAGGAGAAGCAATATTTTTTAGTAGATAGAAAAAAAAACCCCACAAGTCTCAATCCAATCCTAACAAAGATGCAACAAACATCAGTTTAAGTACATGTTGAGAATAATTGCTCTAGATATAATGTGATTAACATAATTAGTTCAAGAGGGAACCCAGACCAAGTAGTGACGTCTACTTCCTAAGGCCAAATATCTCATCATTAAAGGATTACCCTCTGCAAACCTCTGATCATCTGAACAATTCTAAATATGCAGGAGAGCTCCAGAAAAACTGAAAAATCACCTCCTTCACCTGACCCACTCAATTTTTTTTTTCAAACAATAAACTCTCACATACTTTAGCAAATTAGAAGAAAACAATCCAGAAATATCTTCAACAAATGGACCAAGCTTATTTTTGCAGGTGTTTGGAGTTCGCTACTGATAGTCATTTGAATAACAAAGAATAAAACCAGTAACTGCTTCAACATCAAGACACATACTGAACAAAGAACATCACCACCTTTCAAGACCTCAGTATTCTCCACCAAGAGGCCATTGCTCAATATTTCTGTACATAAAAACAATTCCTGGTCTGATTTATATATCCTGTCTGCTAAACCTTTTTTCAGCCCAAAGAAGCAACCTGACAACATAACAGAGAGTCCTCCCCAGTAAAATTAACACACTTCTAAGATAGCTCTCTTCTTACTAATACAGAGAAAACAGTAAAAACTGCACTGAACTGGTCACACAGGAACGAATAACTTCACCTTGTATAAATACACTGATGTTTTCAGGAAACAATGCAGTTGATCATTTTTAAAAAGCAGCAGCACAATACAACAGAAATCAGCTGCAAAACTATTCTGCACCTGTGACTAATATGTGCCATTTTCACCACCTGGACTGAAGCAGCATTTCCATGTAGAGCTCTACCACAGCTCTGGGAAGTACCATCACTTCATCTGTCTCTGAAATATTGATATACTAATATAAACTTTCTAGGCACATGAAAAATGGCAATTTGCAAACTGCTCCATACAAAAGTCTATTGATCAGTTTTCTCTGCAGAAGTAAGATCTATATCAAATACATGGAGGAACGGAGTATTTGCAGTCAAGCCCTTCTGCAACTTTTCTGCAAAAAACACTCATAATAAAGACAACTTTTACCAGTCTGGATATTATCCCAGAAAAGTAGAATCTGTCAGCATCATAACAGTTACACTGGTTCAGACAAACAAGACCACCTAGCCTAACATCTTTTCTTCAGATAACGACTAGCAGACTGAGACACAACTAAGAACAGGGCAAGAAACTACATCACTTGTACTAAGTGGAATGACACTGGAAGATTCATCCTTTTTGTCTTATTTTGAGAAGTAAATTCCAAGAAAGGCATCAAAATATCTGAATAGTGAGGTTTGGTAATAAGAAGAATTAATTGCTACTACTACAGTGTCAGTGGTGCAAGTCACACATTACCCAAATCATTCCCATGTTCACTCTTGCTTTTTGCCAAGTATTTGTTGCCTGCTTGGATATCACAAATATAAACACAGTAGGGTTGCATCAGAATGAAACAGCATGTCTGCTGCATCAGAATGAAACATTAAGATGTCCCAATTATAAATCAAGGTCACTAACATGCTACTATCAGTTACTCTTGCCTAGGCTGGGGATTGATAATACGATAAACATGAGCCAGCAATGTTCCCTTGTGACCAAGAAGGCCAATGGCATTCTGGGATACATCAAGAAGAGAGTGGCCAGCATGTCAAGGGAGGTTCTTCTCCTTCTCTGCTCTGCCCTGGTGAGGCCTCATCTGGAGTCTTGTGTCCAGTTCGGGGCTCCTCAGCTCAAGAGGGACAGAGAACTGCTAGACAGAGTCCAGCACAGGGCCACCAAAATGATCAGGGGACTGGAACATCTTTCATACAAGGAACGACTGTGGGAACTGGGACTGGTTTAGTGTAGAGAAGAAGAGACTGAGGGGGGATCTTATTAACATTTACAAATACCTAAAGAGTGAGTGTCAGGAGGTTGAGGCATCCCTTTTTTCTACTGCAGCTAGCAACAGGACAAGGGGTAATGGGATGAAGCTGCAACACATAAAGTTCCACTTAAATATAAGAAAAAACTATTTCACTGTTCAGGTGAGGCAGCCCTGGCATAGGCTGTTCAGAGGGGTTGTGGAGTCTTCTTCCTTGGAGGTCTTCAAGACCCACCTGGACATATTCCTGTGTGACCTGATCTAGGTGAACTTGCTTCTGCAGAGGGGTTGGACTAGATGATCTCTAAAGGTCCCTTCCAACCCCTACCATTCTATGATTCTATGATTCTATGTCAGAATTGCACCAAGCAGTGGAGTATCACAACAGCGAGTTTCTCCAGCTTCTGAGCATTTTTCCTCTACAGTGCTACAACTACTACCCAAAGCTGCAGAACAGGTATTTCTGATTACTTAGCATAGAAATGCACAGTCCTCAAGAATAACAAATCAGAGGCCCCAGGTCTTTTTTTTGTTTAATTTTTGCAGCAAGCTAACATATATTTAGGACATTTCAACTCTTCCTGCTTACATTTATCTTTTCACACCTTCTATTCCTGCTTATGCAAATGCATCGTAGACATGCTTTCACATATGTAACCATCTTAGCCTAAGTGCAGATAACATTCTTCTACACAGCAACATTTATAAACAGGAATTATCTCTTTAAAGGAGTAAAAAAAGGAATAACTATGATTTATTGTAGAAACATGTACTTTTGTATTGCGTAGCAATAAATACCAAGTCCAATCTTACTCCCCAAATAGCATCACACATCAATTCTTCAAAACTCATTACTTTATCTCTCACAGGACTGTGGCAAATTTAAAGCAAACTGTGCTGATATCTTAATATCTGAAAGTGCAGCACCAGAAAAAAAAAAATTTCAGTCCATTCTGGATCACGGAACTTTTTGTTTGTTTGTTTTAGCATTTCAGTGATGCAGCTTAGTACAATTTTTCTTTTAGCATCAGCCTTAAAGGACTGGTAAATTCTCAAAGTCTAGGTATGATAAAGTCTTTCACCACGTATCCTACTCCTCCAATTCCTTCTCTAGTACAGAAAAAAGAAAAATTAGAAAAAAAGGACTTCTTTGTTTAAAGAAGGCAGCAGGCCTAAACAAAAATAGCTCAGGCATCAGAAGTACTTCCATAACCAAAACCTTTAGCTCAGCACATACTATAAAGAAAAAAAAGAAATCTTTTTAACTAACCAGCACAGAACTCTATCACTTCTATGCTCGACTGAAAGCTGTTATAGGTATTGCTAAAGCACATATAAGAACATTGGGAAGACCTCAAGGAACAATGGGGGTAAGAGATTTTATGGAGATGTCTTTCCTCATGAAGCCTACTCAATTTTCTATGAAAGCGAAGTTAGTCATTTTCCAAGTTATCAGAATGAATGTATCCAGAGATGCCCACTTCCAGTCCTCTACCAAGTTTAAAGCCATCCAGTGTACCAAATCTAATTGCCACCTTTGCCTACTTCTAAGGCACACTGTAGAAAGGAAGGAGCTTAAAAAAAGGACAGAATTAGGGCTTAACTGGAATTCTGAACCTATGCTCAGTTGTTACGTTTGCTTCACAAGAAACAAAACAAGAATGAGATACTCCATGAGAATGTCATGCATTTAAATTGCTAACGAAGAACTACATTTTCTACTGCAGTCAGCCAGATTGCTTACAGTAATTACATAAAAGTAGCAATGAATACACTCAGATTTATTGTGTAATAAATAAAAAAATAAGTAGTACTTTGAATGTTTGCAAATGTCCTTTAACCGAAAAAAGCAAACATGCTCATTTAATCATTTGTGTCATATTAGCAACAGCATATCCATCGAGTTGTGCTTATTTAACACTGACAGGATATTAATGGATACAGGAAAGCAAAACAGGAAACAGTCCATAAAATAATGTATGTAAAATTACTTAAAAAGTAATTTCATGTTTCTGTTTAAACAACTATGTAAGGAAATATCAGAAAAAGCCAAATATTTTAGTAACATTATGCGACACAGGCCCTCCTTGCTTAAATGTACAGCAAGTCACAACATGCTATTAAATTCTGAAATCCATAAATAGAAATACTAGTATTAGGATGGCAATACTTTGGAATTGCCCTAGGGCAATCAGGCCTACATTTTTTCTAAAGTCCAGGAAAAATTATGTGATGTCTTCTTGAGGAATTTACGTCTTGAATATAAATTACAGCAGTATCACATTAATATTATATAAAGCAATTAATTTCCCAATTTCTTCATCTTTTTTTTTTTTTTTTTAACATGCCAATTACAAAATTTTGGATTCCTGTAAATGCAATAAGTCCACTACACTTAACAGACAGCAACTTTTGTGTATAATCAATGTCATAATGTGTACTGAATATACAATTCTATATATAGTTTTTCACTTAAATTTTTTTAATTGTATTTAAGAATTACTTAACAACAGCATTTGTATGGTAGCAAAGCACCTGAAGTTTCCACTATATATAGTTTTACATGTTTTTGGCAAATACCGCTAGAAGAAAATAATGTAGAAAGCTGTTGTTTATGTCTCCAGATTCAGCAATAATTAAGCACATGATCATGTACTTTGAAGAATATGAGAGCCATTCCCTTAGGGAATGATAGCTTTGCTCCCACAGAGCAAAAGGTGATACAAGCAGCTTCCCATGCAGAAATTCTGAGTCAGTACAGTTTGTCCTTCCCATACAAAACTGACATTAAAAAATCAGGAAAGACACCTGTGAAGTTCAGTATCAGCAGTGTAAGAGATGGACACTTGTCTTATAATCAACGTGCTTAGAATCTTCTTACTGTCGTGGTGGTGAAGCCACAATTCTAATTTCTGAGAAGTTTGCTGGGAGATGAGGAGCTATCCAGCAAAGCCTAAATCTTTCTTAATCTTACGGCTCTTGCTACAATAATCTGTTAACTTTTGCTTGAATTATATGGAAGAGGACAAATGGAATATGTCTTGTGAGTTCTGTGAATAATATATCTAGGCATCTAGTATAGAAAAAAAAAGAAAAAAAATCTCTTTCTGGCAGATTAATTCTTGAAGTTCATTGAAAAAAAATCTCCTTTAAAGATGTACCTTTAATGAATCTTTAAAAGGAAGATGATGTATCTTTTTGTTATAACTGACACCAGCACCTCAAGTAAGATGACATTTACAAGCAAAGGCGCTTTTTACGGCACTGCTGTTTTTTTAATCTATGAACTTCATAAAACTTCCCATGAGGCCATAATTTATGACGTACGCACAGACCTCAGACTACAAGTAGTAGGTCTAATTAGTAAATAAGTTCCTTACATAGCTAATTTTTTAAAAACTTTGAAAGGCAGTAAAAATTAACTCAGAAATTATCTAATCAGTTATTTAAGACACTTTCTTGCTTAGATAAATTTTGCTTGTTAAAAAAAAAAAATCAAAAATACTTTGCATGAGAAGCAGTCCAGTTTGTACTACAATTTCAGTTAGAGTCATGCCTAACTCACACATCATCTCTAGATGGAAAAATATAAAATTCAAGTGTTAGTTTATTACAATTAGAGTTGTTTGGAAATGCTACACACAATAATACAAAGCTTGAGTGTATTCTAAGTGTGTATTATACTGGTAGACAATAGGGTTCAAAATGTGGCAGTGAATACCCAACTATCCGTATGAGCACCATTCCTTCCTTTGCAAGCTTTCTCCAATATACTAAAAGAAAAAAATAAATTACAAAAAAACCCAAACAAAAAAAAACAACCTAAGACCCCAAAATATTTATCTCATAATCCCAGGTAAATCACCATCAACCTGTCATAAGCGACTTTCACTCTAACATTTACTGTACCGAATACAAGATTTATCTAGTACACACTTATGACACAACTCATTTTAGGATATGGTTACACCTTAAGCACTGCAGTATTTACTGACTGCTCATCATTTTAATACTTCATGGTTAAAAAAAAAATAATAACCAAACCAAAATTCATCTAAAATAACTAATTCAGTGAATCTCAGTCACAGATAAATTTTGGTTCATTTAAGTCCAAATCGGACATTTCAGTTTCTGTTCATGCTAATGAAATTCAGATAAACTACGCTGGCTGCAGGCCCGCTGCTTCTAGCTGAAGAGTACACACAGCTGGATGCCTGTGAATCAGGCAGGACAATTTCTGCATATAGGTTATACATTTGTGACGCAGAACAATTGTTAAGAGCACAGACATTAAGCCAGAGATCTCAAAACAGCATTTTGCCTGCCTGGCAACTTTCTAATAAAAACAAAGCTTATTTTTCTGTCTGTATCATATTACATGATTTCAACATTTGTAAAGAAGACTACACTAAAACAAGAGGCATAGAGAGAAAATTATAGCACTATTGATGTAAAGTGACTTAGGCTACATATTCACTTTAAGTCATCATAGATCCACACTGACATCAAAAGAATCAGTTCCATCTTGTCCTCATCTTACTGCCAGCATTACTCAGGTAGTAGGATTTATACATATAAAAAACTGAATAAATCATCTAGCGAGTTTCTTTCCTAAAAATCTTGCAAATCAGAATTGTTTTCTTATCAGACATGACATTTTTATACCTATAGACTTTATCTTTCTAGAAGAAAATCACATCTAAGGTTAATCAGTATCTGCTTAATCCTATATACATTTCTCTTTTTCTTTTTTACTTGGCAAATGCAGTTTTCAATCTGTCTCTGCTTATTTTCATCTAAAAATCTAACACTAAAAAACCCACATCTGCATTAACTACTTTCAGTGTAGTAAATTCAGCCACTTTGAAGACCACTGTCAGCAAAAGGGAAGGCAGGGAGACCTGCTTGACAATAAAGCTGAATCACAATGATAGCTTAACACTTGACAACAGTTTCAGGAAAGCTAGCAAAAAAACAGAAGTGTAAGAAAGCAACATACAAATCACACCATTGCTGCTATTTGTGTTCAAACTTCAGTAAGACAATGATCAACAGTTATTGCTTCCGTAGCTTCCTACAAAAATTTATGACTATGATTTTCACAAAAATGTATTTTCAGGTAATCCCCTCAAAAAGGGGAAACTTTGAGCAAATGGTAAGAAATTCCATTTAGCAATATGAGATTCTTGAAGCTGAAATGTTATCCAAAGCAGCCACTCACTTTTATCATGAAGATTCTTAACCCATACTGTACTTAAAAAAAAAAAGCATTGATTTCTTACAGTGATTGCAAACATCTGGGAGGAAACCATCCCTATTGCTGTTTTGAATAAATAGTATTTGTTTCTGATTATATCAAAATATTTATTCTCTCTAAAAAAGCAATGTCATGACATACTTAGTCAATTCATAAGAATTTTTCTAGTTGACTTTGTGCATTAGACAATATCTATCCTCAAGTGTTACAAAATATTAACCAGGTCTATTGCTACACCCTGCATGTCTCGAGACAATCTCAAGCACAAATCCAGGCTGCAAAAGGAGTGGATAAAGAGCAGCTCCACAGAGAACAGCTTTGGGGCTTTGGTGGTCAAAAACTACATAGAAGACAGCAATGAGTGTTTTCATCAAAGAAAGCCAAACATATCCTGGGGGGCATTAAAGGAAGTGTGACCAGCAGGTCAAGGAAAAGGGTGATTCTTCCCCTCCACTCTAGCGAGGGCTCATCTGTCATGCTGCATCCAACTGTGAGGCTCCCAACATAAGAAGGACGAGGACCTGTTGGAGTGAGTCCAAAGGAGAGACACAAAGATGTTCAGAGGACTGGAGCACCTCTGCTATGAATACAGCCTAAGATAGTTGGGACAGTTGAAGAAGAGAAAGCTCCAGAGAGACCTTACAGCAGCCTCCAGGTACCCAAAGGGGACCCACAAGAAAGCCAGAGTGGGCCTTTTTACAAGGGCATGTAGTAATAGGAAAAGGGGAAATGGTATTAAACTGAAAGAGGGTAGATTCAGATTAGGTGTAAGGAAGTACTTCCCTGTGAGGGTGCTGAGGCACTGGAACAGGTTGCCCAGAGAGGCTGTAGGTGCCCCACTCCTGGAAGTGTTCAAGGCCAGGTTAGATGGGACTTTCAGCAACCTGTCTAGCAGAAGGCTAGACACGGTAGAGAGGTGGAACTAGATGATCTTTGAGGCCCCTTCCAATCCAAACTATTCTAGATTCTATACTTTTCCATTACTCAACCTCTTTACACCAATAAAAAGGTACTACCACCTTAGTATCAGATATATAGCTTTCATCAGCAAAAATAGCTTGATGCAGCCTTTTCTGCCATTTGCCCACTATTTACTTTTTCTGTAATTCTGCAGGGAACATTCAGTTATTGTCTAGGAAACAACAACGGTCCTTCTATTTAAAATGCGAATTATGACCACAACTTAAATCCCAAGCAGCTTAGAACTCAGCCACAAAGCAATGCACACACGTAATAAAACCAACTGCCCTTTCCACACCTTCTTGTTAATCTCTTTCACATTTTACTTGGTATGTTCCTTTTATGTACCTTGATAAAAACTTTTGTTTATACACAATATTATAAAATTAGTGGAACATTTCAACATTTATGATCATTGTCCACCCAGAATAACTTATAAGAGACAGTTTTCTAATAAGGGTCTACTAAGTGATTGTACCTAAAGTAACCCAAGAAAGACACCTCCAGAGTTCACCACACTGCTTTATAACCTCTGTGTCAATGTTTGTATGTAAAAATGACATAATGCCTGTTGCAATTAGGAACTTTTGAGATGGTATATCCAGAATTTGACTGAAGCTTACATCCTGCAAGTACTGCATATTTTAAATTCAAAACTTAGTAATTTCTTATCCAAGAAGACAAAATTTCAAAACATAAACTAATATAACATATTAAAAGTTGGTGGAATATTATTTGCAACTCAAAATCGTAAACAGAACCTTCAAGATGAGCATCAGCACATTCCAAAACAGAAATACCAAAAGGTTGAAAATATTTTAACATATATAAATCATATATAAAAAAGACTTACCTTCCTGTCTGTTATTTTTTCTTTTTAGCCATTTTTCCACAGTTTCTGCACTAACACTTTCTGATACAAATTCATCCAGTACCTGGGGGTGAAGAGAAAGATAGGCCTTCACTTTTTCATCTGTTAAACCTGAAAGACAGAACATTAATTGATTACATTATTGATATTACATTCTTCATATGAAATAATACCTGGCCACCAGCAACAGCTAATATTCTTTTAACATACAGATTGAACAAATGCTTAGTTACATTGTCTCCTCTCAGAAAAATACCCAGTCAAAAAAATGAGCTGTCAAAGAAAATCGTAGAAGCAAAGTATATCCATGCAAGATACTGTACGCCAGAAATCCCTACAGCAGTACACATGTTGCCTGGGAGAAACTGCCATGAAGGAATTTATAATCACAGTATCAGAGAATCATTATGGTTAGAAAAGACCTTTAAGATCATTGAACTAAGACATATCTCTCAGCACCTCACCTATGCATCTTTTAAATATTTCTAAGGATAGTGACTCCACCACTTCCTCCTTGGGCAACCCATTCTAATGCTTAATAACCCTCTCAGTGCAAAAGTTCTTCCTAACGTCCAATCTAAATCGTCTCTGGTGCAACTTGAACCCATTCCTCTTGTCCTAAAGAGGACAACATGACTTGATTGATTGTGTAGAGGATAACTTGTTTATGAACACGATGACTATAATTATTATTCTAACATTACTTATTTCCAAGATATGCAAGATGATGTATTGTTAAAGACATAAGGTGGAAGGAGATACAAGAAAGTGAGCTGGCACTTCTCGTAGAGCATCAAATTAAGTATACTCACTGCAAGAGGCAGCAAAATCAACAAAACCTGTCCTGTAATACCAAAATCAAATGTAATTTTTAAATGTTGGAGTTACTTAAGTAACTTTCGAAATATAAACTGCTTCCACATGCATGCTTCCATTGCCTTCCATTCACAATTATTGATATAGATTAATTGTAGACAAAAAGCCTTTACAATATCTGCAACAGAAGGAAAATTCAGAGCCTCAGATCCCTGGCATAATCATAAACTTACAATCTGATCATACACTTCACAAATTCCCTGGACAAAACCACTGGCTGCAGAGAGGTGAACTCAGGAGCGCTGAGGTTTTCCGAGGGAGGGCAGGAAAGAAGTATACCCATCCTGAGGAACTAAGCTCCAGGTTGCCACAAAAGAAGCATGCATCCCAACTACAAAAGCCTTAATGAGATCCAAGAAGTAATAACCGATGTAATGACTCTAAATACAATTTCTCCTCTTGTGTGGTGTGTGTATATAAAAGTAATTGCAAATTCTCCGCTGAATTTAGGATGCTTTCTGTAGAAAACTCCCTTCTGAACAATGTTGACTTCTTTTGGAGAGTATTCATGCTATAAAATAAAGTCCATTTTCTCATTTTATGCTTCACACAGTATTAGAACATGCTGAAAACAGCTACAGAGTAACGTAAATGCTAGTCAAAAACTGTAACCTTTAAGATGTCTTACAAGTATTTACTATGAAAGCCTTCAGGAAACAATACCAGAACAGAAACCAACAAATCCCGCCTGCACGGAGCCAAACACATTGCCAAGTGTACCACATCGTTCCCACTTAATCTCTGGATTTGGATCACTTGAATCAAGAGAGCTAAGTGAGATTCCTGATTTTCATTAGTAAAAAAGAAAAGGTTATTTCTAAATCAGTAAGAGCAGGCAACTATCAGCAATTGGTAGGAAAACAAAAAACCAAAACGACACTATTTTGATTATCTAACCTTTGGTGACAGAACTGCTGTAATTTTTAACTCTGCAATATGTAAAATATATACATATTTGAGAATTCATAAGCAATGATTATTGACATTTGAATAAACAGGACAATAATACACTCAAACTCAAGAACCTAAAGTTTATCGTACCAGTCAGGTCTAAGATACAGAATTAGAAACAAACAAACAAAATGCAAGCTAATACTGGTTATTAATTTTTCTGTTACTAATGTATTTTGGGCAGCAAACTTTTCAACATGTATCACATTAAAAGTATTTCTCAACTTCTAATTTCTATCCCCTTGCTACTATTGGACCTGTACACTAGTAGAGAGAGTAGTCTACATCTATTTTCACAGTGCTGTCTACACAACAGGGAGCTTCTCATCACCTCCATTGAGGACAGGACTCCTCTCATTCTTTTTCATGAGTTCTTGAATGAAGCATGAAGTATATGCATCATCAGTGTCTGACAAAAAGGTGGAAGTGCACACAAACGTATCTGTGTAGTCTAGACACTTTCTCGTAAATAGCTCAAACATAAGGTCCTCTTGCTTATTTTCGTGCACCCTCAGAAAGTATTGCTGCTTGCACTTGGAACCTGTCTGTCCACTGACAGAGCTGTTATAGTTATCACAAGAGACATCACTTGGGAGGGCTAAACTCTGGCCAACAGGTAAGCATACCCCAGGTCAGAAAGCCTAATTCTTCTGAGAGTTAAAGGAGAAATCCACATTTGGATTGAATGTCCATTCATTCCATTTATGCACTGGAGTTTGCTTTCCTGATTCATACATATATCTAGCTTAATTAAACACACACACACCCCCAAGTGACCTTTCTCCCCTGTATTCTTATTTTGAAGTGATAAACCCACGTTTAATTTCTGATATCTTTCTGATGCAACTTGCTATTGCCATGTTATATGCACACATTATTTATTCTGGATTTGTGATTAAACAATGAAAGTGACAATAAAAATAGCATGCAAGAGGGCCCACGCATTTTAGATAAGCTCTTCCTTTTTTCATTTCGTTCTGGACAAATTGTAGGCAAAGAAACAGTCCAGGCCGCCTGACACTTGTGCTAGCTCATCAGCTCCTCACTTCCCGAACAACATACCTATTTAGGTTCTATGTGTAGATCTTGACTTGAAATTTCTCTTTGGCCATGCCATCTGCTTTTAAAAGTTTATTCATATGCACAGAAAACATTAATCAAAGTTAGTGTGCTTTAATTTTTTCCATTTCTTGGCTATCTCTGCCTGAAGAGTAAGTGTAAATACAGCTTCTCAATACATGCAGGATTTTATGCAAAGTTTTCACTTTATTCTGTTGTTTGCAGATCCCATTTAGTGCAGGGTAGGATGATATAAAATTGGCAAAGCTTGATAGAAAGCAGAGGGCAGAAGACAGCCTGTTCCCCCAACACCACCAAGAAAGTAATTCCTTGATCACTGAAAGGCCTTTTTACTGCCAGAGGGGATGAGCTTTCCAGCAGGATATTCATTCTGGCATGCCAGAAGTAGGAAGGGTGAATCAAATGATAGGAAAGAAGCAATTGGATTTACCTATAGTATTTCGATTAACTGACATATTGGTGCACTTTACCAAATCAACAATAGCCTTGTTTTTCTCCTTTGCATATGCCTCAGGCTCGAGCTAGTCATCTAATTTGGCATAGCTCCTGTCAAGTCGATCAAAATGTTTGGTTTGTGGTTGTGGTTGCGGTTTGTGGGTTTTTTGGTGGTGGTGTTTGCGGTGTGTTTTTTTTTTACATAACTCCCTGGCTTTCGATGGAGCATGCATTAAGTAAGAGTGTTTTGGTGTTGCTTTGTTTGGTTTTGTTCTCCTACATAAACTATAAAAAATAGGGGGTTTTTTTTGCACTGAAATTAATAACAGAAACATATATATACTTGAAGATATGAGTGGATTTCATCCCTTTCTTATTTTAGTAAGCTAACCATAGAAAATACAAATATTGCTGCTAAATATCACAAACCAGTAATATCAACATAAACTAGAAAGCTAAACATTTGCCATAGTCTGGGTTCAACAAATAACTATCTTTTCAGTGCTTCTATGATTAATACTTTAAAAATAGGCTTCATTTCACTAAAGGAAAAGAATACAGAAACTTTTGTATGAACATAATTTAGCAAGTTTAGAAGAGCTATTAAGAGTGAGACAGTAATTCACATACATTATGAAGCACCAAAAGAAACTATATTTTCTTTTTATTTCTTTCAACAGTGTACCAAGACTAGATCATTTAGGCTTCAAAAGAATAACTAGGACTTTGACTGATTTTATTACTACTTATTTTAAAAGACAAGCAAAAACAAAAACCCCGGGATCACCACCTTCCAATATACCTGTATTTCTGTGTCTCATACAAAGACTGTGAGCATTGCAGGCTGTTTGATCAAGTGATTTCTTGGCTTGCTCAGCCTTGGATTCCTCCTTTGATCTACCAGTAAAGCTTTCATTTCCAACTCCAACATTTCATCAGTGATACCATGCAGAACTCTAAAAAGAGATCAACTGAATTCACAGAGCCATCTACCACTGTCCAATGAAAGCAAACCAACAGTTCCAAGGTCAAAAGAAAATCTGTAGCACTAAAAAATTAAGATAGGAGAAAGTTAAGGAGCTTTCATTGCAGATGGGCGCACTATGCAAACAGATAATTTTACAGCTACTGGCAGAATTCTTTTCAAGAAGCCTCAAATGAGTGTAGACAGTTTCCAAATTAAATGTGTATTTGAATGGTCAATAAAGAATAAAGCATAACAGCGGGTAGAGCGTATGAAATTAGCAAGATGTACATAACAATTTTGTTCATATTCACTCTGTTGACTACCACAATCCTCATAATGTCTATGTTAGGGTTTAGGAGAGACAGAAACTGTAAACACTGTCAGTCTTATACAATGCTATTCTCTTAAGCTGAATATTAACAGTTAAAGAAGAAAGTATAAAGCACCATTACTTCTATCATTAACCGGATATGACAAAGTATACCAAATTCAGCATCTTCGAAACTCACTTCACTGGTTCAAATTGTAATGGAACTAACTGCAAGGCAACATGGAAGACTTGTCTACACTAGTAAATTGAGTATGTCTGGAGCTGTTCTCTAACCTGAAACACACCAAGGGTCTTATAATAACTTCCTCCATCCTTACTATTTTGCTCTCTTGACCTCCAGTGATGAAGATAAGGGAAAACAAGAACAGGAATATATGCTGGGAACGATCTCTAGCCTGACGCTACTCCAGAGCAACACCTGGGACCTGCCTGGGACATTACCAGCTGGCTTTGGCCAATGCTTTGCCAAGAATCACTCTAAAAATATCGCAGCATAGTCAAAAAAAATTCCAGTACATAAGCACTAGCGTATTATTGAATCGATTAATGGATCCACTCTGACTCTTAATCCATGTCATATTGCACTCTCCTCTGAGAATAGCTTGACTGAGCTCCGTATAAAGCAGGACTGTGAATGAGCTGAAACAATTGAAGCCTACAGCTATGTTTAAAAATTTGCTCTATTTAGCAACATGAGTCAGTCACATCATTAGCAATTCTTGCAATTTTTTTCATTAGTGTTGTGATATTAGGTCTTTTTTCTAAAACCACTAGCTTAATAAATCTCATGATTAGGCAAGACTTTTACTTTTCATCAACAGTTTCTGGTTCCTACACTGGGAGGTATATGGGGATGCATGAGAATATGGAAAAAAATTTGATTAGCCAGCCTCATGCTTACTGAGGCTCAGCATTTTATCCTAGAAATGCTACATTCTGAAAGATGTACTCACTGCTTTCCTCAAACCCTTTGTAACCGTGTTTGATGTATATGACATACTTTTTGCACAGTTAGGTGTCAATGCTTTGAAAAATACATTGTGAGGATATATATTTATCAATATAAGAAAGTGGATGGATTTTATGTGCTGTGAAAACTTTTATTAATAAAGATGAAAGAAAATAACTGGAAAAGTTACATCTGTTAACATTTAAAAAAAAAAAAAACCACACAAAAAAAAAACCAAACAAAGAAATAAAACCCCCACAAAATGGCTTGTTTGGTTTAACAAGAAAGTCTTCCTTAAAATTAGAGGGGCCACAGACTCACCACAAATATAGGCAAATTCATAATTCTGCCAAGGAGGTAAAAATATAATGTGCTACATTAAAAAAATCCACAAGCCAAGGGAAGAAAAGAAAAAAAAAAAAAAAAAACATGATGACAAACACTTTCCAGATAACGTATTAGCTGAAACAGAAAACAACCTTACCTCAAGTGCAAGTGGAAAAAATATATAATATTTAAATAAATTTCCTCATCTGAAATATCAAAATGAAGAGATGCATAACATTTCCTCACAAACAGCACTTGAAAATACCTGTATATAGAAAAAAGAAGCCTTAAAAATATCTGAAAGCAATCCAGAAGGGCTAATTTGAACACAACTTTTTCTGTGCTCTCCTTTATTTACAATTGTCTTGCTCCATCTCTTTCTTACACAAAGATCACTTCTCTGTATCTTTCTACAAAAACCTTATAAATGATATTTGTAGTTATTTTCAAAAGCATTCAAGGCATGTGTGTACATTGCTTCATTTGGATTAAGCATTAATCCCATTAAATCAATCCCTTCTTTGTTCAAAGCATCAGGATCCAAAACCACAGGCACAGTCAGTTTTGGAATATCCTTTTCAAGTCAGACTTTTTTATCTTAATCCATTTAAGTATACAGGAATGTAATGCAACCAAGTACCCAAACATTTTGAAACCTGACATTACTGGTCTGGCAAAAAGTATAACCACTAATGAAGAGCAATCAGAATGGTCAAACTTCTTGATTTCTCTTTTTTGAAAAATCAATTCACCAACTCATCTGTGAGCAGCTCCATTCTCTTTTTTGCCCCTCCTTCTCCCACTCCTGCCTCCATTTGTAGAAAGAAAACAATACACAGCTCCTGTATTCACTGCATTAGCAATGAAATACAATAATGTGGTACACGAAAACACTACACTGTCAATTTGAGCATTTTAAAAGGGCATCTGCTCATTTCATATATAATAAATTTTATCATTAAACACATCATTATGCCAGTCTACAGTTGCTGCATAAAACTGCAGGCTCTATATACATTTAGATCAAGAGTTTCACTCAGAAATCAAGTGCAGTCACTTGTGCAGTGGTTACAACAGACAGCAGTACACAACGCAACATTTCAATCCGGATGCCAGCAGCACTGCTTAAGCTATAGAAACAGAAAATAAAGATCGGTTCAGTGAAGCAGAGCTGGAATGCCTTCATACAGAAAGAACACCCCTAACGACCTCATCCTGTAAATTGAATCCCTTATTCCTCTTGAAAAAGCCATGGATCTTTGCATTTGAACATGCCACATACAGAGCAAGGCATGGACATAGGTACATTCAGTGTCCACCAATTTCCACCGTGTTTTTTTCTGATATTACCAGCATCTGACAAACTTGAGTCTTAGGCATCTATAGATATTCAACTGGTTACATCTTCCAAAACTTAGCACCCAAGAACCGCTGGCATTGCTTCAGTATTAAGTTAAAAAGCAGAAAGGCACTCAAAAGTGTCAATGAAATCAGATTTCTTTAGTTAGAGTTAAGAGGCCACAGAAATTATATCTGTGTTTAATAGGGTGAATGTGTTCCTCACTTTAACAATTATTTATCATAGGGTACCAAAACACACTTCAAGTTGCCTGAATGGCATAATCCCGTACAGCACGTATACTGTTATAACATTATTTGATGTATGAGGCTTTTTTAAACTGTGATTGTTACTTTTTGCTGTGAGCATAACTTCTCTCCAATTCTAATTAGCACATTGTAGTAACTCTGAGCGGTCTGTAACACATTTTATTCTCCTTCCAGGTGTATGACGAAACCAAATTTGGGAATTTAATTAACACTTCACAAAAAGCTAACAAAAGGAATAGACATGCTTTAGGACTTGCAAATTGTAATCAAATTAATTTCAAGTCTTTGCATGAGGAGAAAGCTGTGTATCAGCTTTGGAAGACTAATAAAAGTAATTATCAACTTAAAAATAATGGATCACACTGAAGTAAGTGAAAATGTATCTGTAAACATATAAGGAACATTTCAGTATGACATAATTATTTGCTCTATTTTTTCTGTTGTGCACTGCACATAGCCAGGGTTCTTTGTCTCCTGCTCAAAATATACTTGACCAGTAATAACTTAATGGTGACAAATACTGAAATACAAATCATTCATAACTCACTATGAAAAATGTCAAGTCACTCAGGACTTGCACATACTTAATCTCTGGAAAGATCACATTCAGCTGTAAATTAAACTACTTAAAATCTAATAATTAAGTAAGTAAGAATGCCTTAACTCTTCCCATGAGTAAAGGTGTTGGGACCAAATTCTTAATTTATGACTTCTCCCTTAATACCTTCTGGCTGATGTAATGTCTTCCTCCCACCTGATGCCTGCTCCTGGAGTAGCTCCCTTTTTGAGTAAACTCTTCTGGCTCAAGAGTGGTCTAACTGTCCTTATTAGCAAGGTTTTACTGTTGATTTGTTTCTTCTAATAAATTCTCTTGAATCAAGTTCTGTAAATCCTTTATAATAAATGTAACGATATAAAAGTATAGTACCCTTCACTAAAATGCTACATAACTTATTCCACAAACAAGAACCAGTATGATGAAACTTCATTTGAAGGATACTACATGCCTGTGCCAAGTCTCACTCTTCTGTTATTTCACTGAAGAGGAAACAGAGAATGTTCTTCCTTCTGAAAGGAGCATCCTACTTAATCTAACACTTACATTAGCAGACATGTTAGGACAGTTTCCCAGGGCACAGGACTCTTCTTAAACAACAACTACACATTATCAAATAACATACTAACTAACAAGACTGGACACCTGAGTGTTCTCTACTTTGGTAGTACTAGAGCCATATCTGCAGGACCACAGATCAGGATTTACCATTCTTTTTTAATCCACTCTGACCTTAGTCTTAGGAGGCTTAAAGAAAAATATGGTCAACACCTCTCACAAAATGAGAAAGTACAAACCTCAGAGAAATCACAGAATCTTAAGGGTTGGAAGGGAAAATCTGTCACTAAAAAACTCTGTTAAGAAGAAACTAACACAACCACATCCAGAAAGGTTTGATCTTGTTCACAGGAAACAAACTCTGCAAAAACAAACCATGATAGTCCAGAATTTTTCTAGATATCGCGGCTAAAATAAAACAAGCAGAAAGATACATGTCTGTTAGTTTAAATTATGTATTACTCAGATTCTGTAACTGTACTATGCACAAGCCTACTGAGTCATTGAAGGGTGGACTTCAGAGAGGATGCAAGAAACACAGTGCAAGGTGATATTCTTACCTGACCTAAAGTTCAGGAAAGATATTTATGTGTTTTAATTTCTTTAAAGACAGATAGAAAGCACTATGAAGATCCTGACCTACCTATTAACACAAAGCGCCACCTGCTAGTTGTACATTAAGCCAAATAAATTGGAGGTTAAACTGGTGAATATCTTTTTTTTTTTTAAGTAAAATGATTTTAAGTAAAAGACACAAGCTTTACAAGAGTTTAGCATACACCCCAAATAAATAAATAAATAAATAAGTGTCCAACTAACTAACTAACTAAATGCATTCTAATTCCAGCATCAACTTTTGTTATTTCAGCTTTCAGCAATTAAGGTGGGGTGGTTTTTTTAGCTAAAAAGGGTTTTCAGCGTTAGAGGTCATCTCTTTTAAAGGTACCACTTGTCTGAATGAGTAACATCTATTCTCTTAAGAAAGTGGAATAGGCTCACTCTTCCAAATTATTACACTGTATTCTCACAATATTTTACAATTCCAATGACATTTAACTCCAACTATTCATATGTACTATCTTAGTGCAGGTTCAGAAAAGTCTCTAACCTAACTCAAGCACCTTGACCAATTTTAATACTTCCAATCAGAAAAGAAGTTTCAAAAACTGCAAGCTGCCAAAAGTCTCCAAAAAATCAGTTTCTGTGACAGAGATTCTAGCTTTATCACTTTAATGCTGGAATACAACACAGATTCCCTCAATCCCACCCAAAGCGCCACAGCCACGTTTTAGCAGTAAAATTGAAATACAAAAAGTTAGTAACACATAATTAGTCTTGCAAACTGGTTTTTTTTAACCTTACTTTCTGTATTACTATAAAATATAGATACAAGATGTCTCCTCATACAAATTACACTTTGACTGGCACTTAAAATGAAAAAACTCAACTATTTAATTCTTTTGTGAAGAAAAGAAAGCCTACCTTCAGACTAATTAAGTACTGAAAGTAAAGCACTGACTCTGTCAAACTGTCAGAAAAAAAATTAGAAATTCTAACTTATTTCAAACACAATAAAGGAAAATAATTCTTTTCTTTTTCTGCCACTCCTTTTTTTCAGCTGTATAAATGAATAGGAGGAAAGATGATTTTTCAGAGATGCTATCTCTGCTCAGTTTTATGGTGATAGATGTAATGATATCTCTGTGTAAGAAAATATGGCCTACGAAAAGCAGTATAATTTGAGTTATTCAAACGAATACGCCACTAAAGTATAAAAAGGTTGAAGTGATAATTAAATACTGTGTTACATACGCTTGTACATTAGACAAGGACACATTGTGTAACCCTTATTTGCACTGGTGAACACTTATAGGAGTAGTCCTATTGACGTCAATGTAACTACTTACGTGGGCAAGACCTCACTAACATATGAAGAGTTGTGCAACAAAGTCCCAAACATGTTTCATTCCACACATTGTTTCAAGCTTTGTTCCTCAACCACAAGTTTTTCCCCTAATAGTGTTAATAGTATCATTTCATTAGTGTTACCATTCAGAAAAACATGTGAGAACATACCACTTGTTCAGTGGTATCCAGCATCAACCGGTATTTCAGTTAAATACCGAATCAGAGGCACACAAGAATCGCAGATTCACTGGGACTGACAGGCATCTCTGGAGATCGCCTAATCCACTCCCTGCTCAAGCAGGGTCAGTTACAGCAGGTTGCTCCAGGTTCTGTCATGTCAGCTTTTGAGTATCTCCAAGGATGGAGATTCAACACCCTTTCTGGACAGCCTGTGTCAGTCTTCAATATCTCTTATAGTGGAAAAAGTATTTTCCTATGTTTCCGTTTGTGCCCATTGCCTTTTGTTCTGTCACTGGGCAGTGCTAAGAAGAGCCTGTCTCCACCTATTTGATGTTATTTTGTGTATTTAAACACATGGATAAGATTGCTTCCAGTCTTCTTTCCTGCAGGCTAAACAGTCGCAGTCCTATTTATCTTTATTGCCCTTCACTGGGCTCACTCCAACATGTCCATCTCTCTCTTATACCACGCAACACAAAACTATACCCAGCACTCCAGATATATATCAGCAGAGAAGTGTAGAGACGCAGGATCAACTCTCTTGACCTGCTGGCAACGTTCTTCCTAATGTACCCCAGGATGCTGTGGCCTTCTTTTGCTGTGAGGGCATACCACTTGTTCAAGTTCAATAGAAAGAAGAATTACAAGACCCGGTGCTACAGGGATTCCAACTTCCCAGCAGGTGAAATAATCAGAAATACCTTCTACTGACTTGGACATCTGCACAAAACAACGTATGGGACTGGCTGCTTTCCCATAAGCTTTCACTGACGTGACAATCTTCCCCTCATGTAAACTCATCTGGCAAAACATCTTCTACCAGTACTATTTTAGACAAGAATTCAAATAATCTATTTGTTACTATCTTAACATTGTCTTGTTGGGAGCCATAGTAAAACAAAGACTCAGAGTTTCAGCCAGGCCCCTAGTTTTTATTATAAAGCTTAAGCAAATGCCACACAACCCAAGGCTAGTTTCAAAAATTAAATATAAGCAGCTGCATCTTTTCCCTGTCGTCCTCCCACTCATCATCTCCCCACCCTTTTTTGTTTGTTTTGGAGACAGTGCAGCTCACTAAACATGTGTTCACCTCCAAAAAAGCATCCTTAGAAGAAAAGGGGTGGGGCGGGGGGGGAGTTGGAAGAGCAGAGTGAAAATGAAAAGGAAAAAGAGAGATGGAAACTGAGAACTTGTGTTTGCATAGGACTCGGGAAACACCTTAAAAAAAAAACCTTTTCTGTCTACATTTCTGTCTGCATTGCACCTTTGCTATAATAATTTATATAAACTTTTCACAGGCAAGGATGATAAAGTACTCAATAAGGAAAAAAAAAAAAAAAACCTCTGGTAGAATCACTTCATCTTTCAATGTAATTCCACTTCATAATAAGCTGATTGAACTTTGCCACTGGCTACATTCAGAAAACCTTTTATAAAGATATCCACATAAGACAGACACTCTAATATGTGACGTTAAGGCACAGTTCCATAGGACTGTCACAAATTTTCACTTTAGCATGTTATAGTCCTGGAAGCTGAGATTCCAATTTCTGCTGACATGCTGACCAAAACCATTTCTCATGAGACTGTAATAGCCCCATTACAATACCATGTAATGTTATAACAGAAATGTTAAAAACATACCTAAAAATAACATTGAAAGCACATGAAGAGTGATTGACTGATAAAACTAGCCAGTTGGAAGCTGTATTATAAAATATCCAAAGCAGAATAACTTCAAAAGTTACAAGTGAGACAAAAATAATGAGATTTAACAAACAGGTAGCCTTCAACATTTTAAATTCTTCAGATTCACTTTCGGAAACCCTCTAAGACTGCAACTTCTGTAAGTCTGAGAATATAAATTTTAATACTACTCATTTAAACTGACCCTACCATAAAAGATACAGAGAAAAACTCAGTGCACCCAAGATAACTTGCAAGAAGTAATTCTGTGTTGTACTGCACGAAAAATGGCACCAGGAGGTCTCTCAAGGATATGGTATTGAAGATAAAAAGCAGTCATAAATTACAGGACATTATTATTTCTCCTTTAGCACCACTGTCACAATATTTTACAGAGTAATGGTTTAATAATTTTGTGAACAGTATTTCTGCAGACTTCACAGTGCTGGCACTTTGTTCATGTTACTTCACAAGCTAAGAAACATATTTGACAATGAAAGTCCCCTGGCACGTCTTTCCAGAAAACAAGAAGAAATCCTGTAATGCTTATGTTCAAAGGACAGTGACACACACACTTTAACTTCACTGCGAGACATCCAAGCATACTGGGGTCAGTAAACACAAAATATTTTCATAAGTAAATTGAGATGTCTGAGCATGACAGCAGCTGAGAAAACTCTTAATCTGTATGTATGGGGCTGAGAGTAGTGAAAGAAAGGAAGAAAAAGGCAAGCAAAAGGCTAATGATAAATACACCAATTCAGAAGGTTTTAGGAAGAGTCATCCTCTCTTGTGATAGGCAGCCTCAAGAAATACTGGATATCTCCCAATCAAGAAAAGGTCATAGAGCTCCATCCGTGACCACTCTTTCATCATGGATAAATGGACAGAGTAAAGCTGGGAGAAAGTACAAAGAGAAGATACAAGCAAACTTGAAGGGCACAGAGACGAGCACAGATCAGAAAGAGTACAAAGACTATATTCATTCAGGAGGTAAGAGAATGAAGCTTCTCTGTGGGTAGGCACCATATAAAACTGGAATGAGGAACTAAATTAGTTCAAAATTAACTAGGAAAAGAAAACATCTCCAAAATCCAAAGTAACAGCTCTTGCCACAATTCAGTTACCCTCTCTAACTGTATGAACCTTTCTCTTGCAACAAAGAGTGAGAAGTATGAGAGCAGGAATAAGCAGCCTGGCTTGAGCCTTAAAGTACAGCAAGATTTCTTCATAGAGCAACATTATTCATCTCCTCTGGTTTACAATCATTGCAAATCACAGCCATTAACATGGAAGAATAAAAGCATGCCAACTGAGAGGCCATGTAAGCTATACTTTAAATTTTATGAATGTAACATTCATAAAAGTCTATCTAACAGACTTTTTGGATACAATAAACAAGTAATTCACACAACTTGTTTGACAGATTATGAAATTACTGAATAAAGACAAGGCAAAAAAAAAAAGGATTTCTGATAATTTGTTCATTGTAGAACTCTGTCTTACCTATTGCACACCATTTTCATGTCAATAACTGAAACAGCAAACTGTTTTAGTCTATGCAGTCTACTGTATGAAGCTTCTTTGAACAATGGGCTTTGGTTTTGTTGGGTTATTTTTGTTTTGGTTTGTTTTTTTGTTTTTTTTTTTTTTTTACAAAAGGAGAGTTCTCCTAAGCTTGAAAGTCTGATTTCCTAATACAATATATGATCTCTCTTTTATAAACCCAATAAATAGAGGTTTTTTTAAAAGTGATGGAAATCAGAATTGCCTTAGCCTTGGAAACAAAACCTCTCCAGACAGCTTCAGCATGAGAACAGCACAATGCAAGTGCATCTCAAGTCGCATGATTTCAAAGGGTCATTTTTAGGTGAGAGCAAGGCTTTCAACTCTCTTGTCAATGATTAGTATCTTTTAAGCATTTTTTACCAAGGATAATCTCTAGCTAGGCTAAGATTTGAATTGATGAAAGCTATTGTTTCTCCACCTCCTTCTCTTCTTTCCCAGAAAGACAATTCCATTACATCGTGAAAGCTCAGGGCAGGGGGAGGTTAGGTTTTGTCTTCCAAAAAGTTTGCATGCAAAGAGAAGCTCCTATTCAGTAAAAATTTCTGAACTCTTCTGCTCATAGCTTTGGCTATGGTTCTTAAAAACTCATCTAACAACAGATTATCACCCAAAATGACAGCACTGCTTCATCTTCCAACCACATATTGCTGATGCCTTTTTTGAATCTTTGCAAGCTTTTGAGCAATTGTGAAGTGAACTGCATGGAAAATCCATCCATCTGAAAACTGATGTAGCAAAAGAAGTTTTGATTGCAGCAAAACTCTTCCCCACGAGTGAAGAGAGTAGTAAAGGCATCCCATCTGCTTTATCAGCAGGTTTATAATGACTATAAGAGTTTTAACATAGTAAAATAATTGAATACAGAATTCATATTTTATTTTGAAGCTGCACAACAAAGCTGTGCCTTTCAAGGCACTGAATCTGAATTTTGGAGGTATTCAATCTGAATCTTTTACACTGGACTCAGTGCCTCCAAATAGCTAACGTTCTCTTCTCCTCTCTATCAAGAAAGGTACTGATACTGGTGTTCTCATGATATACACAATACTTATTTAAAATAACTAAATCTATTAAAATAATTTCTTAAAAAGACAACTTTATGGAAGGAGAAGAACTAGCAGCTTTTTTTGCTTATTTTGCATTTTATACAACACAACAAATTGCTTCAGTCACATGAAAATCATATATTATATAAATTATTTTATTATTAAAAATATAATCGGAATTAATGACTGTCAATCTTTCTAGCAGAACTAACATGTTTGTACTCTTATCTCAAAGCAACTGCATTTTCCAGAGATTACAAGTCAGTTGTGAGAGCCCATATCTCCATGTCACTCAAAATCCCTCTATTATGCAATATGCAGCCATGTGCTTGTTTCTTTAACTTCTCTTTATTAGAAGCACTGAAATGAGCTGAACCTTACAAATAAATTTACTTGACAAATCATAAAGAAAAGTCACAAGCAGCATGGTCTCATAGAGAGAAAAATACAACTGAGCTTCCTTAGAGTCAAAGAAAAAATAAGCCAAAACCAAGTAATGTTCTTCAATATTAAGTAGATTACCTAGTCAAGGTGATGATTTCACCCAAGATGCACAGATACACTGGAATCAAAACTGCCACTCTTTAATTGTTTTGTGCATAACCATCCCTTATTGAGGACTTAAACAGTCAACTTAAAGAAAAATATTGTTTTCCATATAGTCCAACAATTACAAGGTAAAATTAGTCTTTAGTTGTTTTAATTTTGCAAATAAATATAAAAGTGTGCGACCTGATCTAGGTGGACTTGATTCTGCAGGGAGGGTGGACTAGATGATCTCTAAAGGTCTCTTCCAACCCCTACCATTCTATGATTGTATGAAGTGGAAAAAAACGTGATAATTAATTAATTGTCAAATTCATTTTGAATTTGAAACATTTTGATAAAAAGTATCAACCTTTTGTCAACCACAAAACAAGTAGTGTATATTTCCCAATCTTAAAATTACCATGAAAGAAAAATTAAATGTCCATGTTGGGGTGGGAAAGGGGTGGGGAGAGCAGGAAGCATTCTTTGGAAATCTATTGTCTTCATCAGCACTTTCATTATCATTTTAAAAAAGAAGTGTCCTAAATGTTCATAAAATATATATATAGCACACAATTTGTACAGAGCGGAGGAAAACAAAACAGCTGAAATTCTAAGTACTCTCCATGAGAAAATATCAACTATAAACAAAAGACAGTGTGATCATGGAATCATTTTGGCTGGAAGAGACCTTTTAAGTGTGGCATGTCTTTGAATGTAAAAGATAAATTAGTAAACTAATGGCCAATATAGCATTATTTCAAGTTATCGTAAGTCCATATGATAAAATGGACTGAAATCTAGCAAAGCATTAACTTCCCCTTATTACTAAGGATACAGTTATACTTGTCAAACTAATTTAATTTTCAAAATTTACTATTTGTAATTGTTAACTTTTTGGTAATTTTAAGAAATTTATCTGTTTATTCCATTACAAAAAATGCATAAAGCTTACTTCATTTGCACTATTCAGAAAAAAAAAATATTAACTGAAACATTACAACTATGGTTACAATGTAATACATATGTACGCCATGTACCTGTCCAGTCATTGAACAAAAAAAGGCCACGGAAATAGAAATACTGTGTGCTGCTGTGATGATTAAACTATGCCAATTTAAAGAATGATTAGAAATATGTTCACTCACATTAGCTTAAAAGAAGCTTTTATTGTGAATTGCAGCAACAAGTTTGTATTTGTAGAGTCCTCATTTCAGAGGGCCTGTGATTTGAGATGAGGTAGTAGGCATGCACACAGCTCACTTTGGAGAGCATCAGGAAGTAGCTAAACAGTTGAATTCGGTATACAAAAATCTAGCTCAGCCTGCTTTGAATAAAGAAAAACTTCTGCAGAATAGCTGTTCTTTTGTTGGAACATTGGAAGTTAAATTCTTCTTTCCATCTGATCAGCTGGAACAGCAAAGGGAAAGCATCAAAATATTCGCTCTACCCTTACATCTGCTACAGCACTGATTTTATGCTATAGCAACTTACTTTTATTTGTCTCTGTTTCTTTTAAATAGCATTATGGGGAAAACTGTGTTATTTAATGAGAATAAAGAGTACAGCAGCTCTACGTGCAGCCACCACAAAAAAAAAAAAAAAAAAAAAAAAAGAACATCCAGTGTCATGATGCCTTGATGTTTAAAGTTGTTTTCTACTTCAGAACAATGACATGGAAATTAAGAGATATGTTTTCTGTTTAATACTTGGCTTATTAGAAGCATCATCTTCAAGACATCCTCAGCTTTTCTTTAAAACAAAACAAAAAAAAAGTTGTCTCTGAACACAGAACACACATGCAACTTGCCCTAAGCAATAACTAGTTCTTCAAATTTTGTCCTCCTGCATTTCCTATGATTTTACTCTATGAAGCTAAAAAAAAAACACTATGAGAACTATGATTTTTTAAGTCCCACAGTCACTACCTTATTATTTCAAAATAAGGCATAGACTTCTCCTAAAAAATTGGAATACAGCTTTTCAATGTTTGCCTAAAAAAGTTTATTTTTACTTAAACATCACCTCAATGTACTACAAACATTATTAAATTAAACCCACAGACATTCAAGACTAACAATTTTTTGATCATATAAAATAAACAGACAGGTTAAATGATTCCTGCACTTTGTTTTCCTGTAAGTTTGGAGGAGCTTAAATTACCACTTCATTATATGAAATATACTAATACAGTTTTAAAAGCTTATAATAGTCCTGACACTTAAATATGAACTCAGGACAGTATTTCAGTCCTAATGTTACAGCTATGCACTCACATCAAATAAAATATATTTCAGCATTACCGTTTCTTACCAGAAACCTTATATATTATTTATAACTCCTAAGACAACACCTAACAGTATTTTTACTTGTGTACACAATGACTTTGCTCTACATACCCCACATAAACATTTTCAAACGTGGTTTGTGTCAGGTCCTTTTAATCATCTGAAGTACTGTCTGTCTTCCATATTCCCTAACAGGTAGTTCATATAGCTAAAACACTGGCTGCTCATAAACACTCAGATTCATTTATTTAACAATATACTGTTTCTGACAAGAGAAGGAAGGAGTATTTCTGCACAAAGTCACTAGCTGGATTACAAAGTTACAGGGTACTCTGCCCCTAGCCAGAAACAGTAGGTGCCAACTTTGGTCTTGAGTGTAGAAAAGGTTCAACAAAATTCACTCCCTCACTTCCATGTGAAAAGCACCTGTAATGGCACTCAGCACAGCAGAGATGAACCTTCATTCTTCGTTCTTACTGTGCTTTGTTGTCAAGTATACCAGTGAGACTAAGTCCAGGCTTCAGCAATTCGCTCACTTTAGTTAATTTGCTTCCTTCAAAAAAAAAAAAACCAAAAAAAAAAAACCACAACAAAACAAACCTTGATAGAAGACAACCATTTCTTTTAGTCCTTTTTTTCTACTTTTCACATTATTATACCTACAGCAATCTATCCTGAAGGCTCAATACCAGTCACATTATCAGTATGGACACCAATTCTCAGTAATATGCAGAGATGCGTGAAAAGACCTGTCTCCCCCGTAAGTTTTTCAAATGGTATGTGAAGGGCCGTATGTTTATGATCCTAGCATTTTAAGACCTTCATCTAAGTAATCTTATTTTGAGAAGCGCAAAACCTTTCCCATTAACTTTCATTTAACTCAGTGGGAGTTAATTATAATGCTGCCATGTCCTGAATTTGCAGTCCACTTTTTCAGTGCTACTTATTTGAAAACAGTGTAAATAAAATATTCAGAACCTAATTATTTTACAGATCACCTGTAAACTGGAGAGCAATGACAAGTTTCCACACTTTCCACTTCACTCCAAAAGGCAGACATCTAATAAAATCAATGAAGTCCAAAATGCAGGAATGATTCTATCAGAGGTTTCCAAAACCATATCATATTAAATAAAGGGAACAAATCTTGTGTCTGAGTTTGGAAATCAGTTATAAACACTACTGAATTTTATACCTGCAGAAGGTTATACACTCTGATTGTAAGTGTATATGAAATGAAATATTGTTTTTGATGAGATAAAGGAACACGAATCAAAAATCTTACACTAAAGGGAAATCTCACTGTTTCTGAAAAGACTGAATTGTTCCCACAGATGTCATATCCACAGGAAAGTATTTTTTTGCTTTCAGGAAACGTACCATAGTATGACAATAACAGGGATTCAATTTGGGACTTGAAAACAGTAAAGGACAACAAGAAAAACTCGCAGAGATTTTAATGCTCACATAAAGATGCCAGATACTTTAATAAGTTTTTTAAAGGAGGCAAAGCCCTGTAGAAGCCTAAGAAGCATTTACTTCTATGACAGTCATCCAATCTGTTTCAGTTCTTTTGTAAATCCTGCTGCTTAGTGGAAAGAAATAATTGTGTGTATTGGGATAATTCATACCCAGTTACAATAAAGTGCTGTAATAACATCCTGGCTTTCAAGTGACAAAAAGAAAACTGCCGGTTTAAACTAATTTAAATCATAGGTGTCTAAAACTTTTCTTTTTATGTGCAGCTGGTGCTAAACAACAACTGGAGGCTCTAGGCAACAACTATGCCTTCTTATCCACACATCGCATTTCTCAGTCCACCAAGTAGGAGTTTGCCAGACATTAAATATAACCTCTCACCTTCCTTTGAACGGCAACCGCCTATTACTTTTTTTTTTTGTTTTAAGGTATTCTGTTTAGTGCTTAGTAAATGAAGAAAAGAGTTTCACCAGCCACCTAAGAACATGACAAAACAAACCCAACTAGTCAGCATGAGACTGCATATTCAGCTACTGCAACTTGGCCTCAGCTATCTACAGAGCACTAACCACTCAAAAACATTATCTACCTTGTTGAATTGCTGCATATTATTTTGAACAGTTGCTTTATAAGCATTGGTGGCCTCTCTACTATGTCCCCTAAGATCATATGAAAAAACATACCTGTTTTCTCCAAAGCTCATGTTCTGCGTTTACATCCATCATTTTGTAGCAGAACAGAAGCAGTAACACATCACAAACGTGCACTACAGTATATCTTATGACAAGCCTCCTTGATACACCCTTATTCATACCTGAATTGTTTCTTACCCAGAATTCTGCAATCCCCTATACACTGTATTAAAAGAAAATATCTTTCAATAAGTTTGAAGGCTGTGGCTATAACCTCCTTCATACACACTTATTCACACCTAATTGTTTACTACCCAGATTCCTACAATTCCCCATGTACTGTAGTAAATGAACACATTTTTGAGTAAGATGGAATGCTGTTGCCATATTCTGCTGTCTTGCTAGTTCTTAAGTTTTATCATCTCTCTCTCCCCTCTCTACTACACTCCTACCCTCAGCACAGACTTCCTACAGTCAAAAGTGACATGCAGGTTTCCAGACCTTCCATAGCCAAATTCTGTTATTTTTCTAAAGTTCCTATATTCACCTAATCTCTTTGCCTGCTCATTTTGCTTATTCTGTCCTGGTTCCTTCTCTTGTCTTCATCTTTAATTTTTATACAGCTGGGTACAAAGATATTGAACTTTCATTTGTCTTTATTCCACACACTCATTACAACTATTTTGCCCCTTCTGTAAACAACAGTTTCCTATTTGAGGTAACATTTCCGTAAACACTGCTTAAATTCTTGTCCTCTCTTAGATTACAAATGCCCTTCTAACAGATTTTGGAAGACACTTTATAAAGAGCAGAAACTAAAAGCAAAACAAACTGCTTAATCACATGAATTTAACAACAGCGTAGCGTTCACATACCAAAATCTGTTTTGGAAAAAGAAAAGAGCTTTGAAAGAAGTTTAAACTAGGGTTCTTTGTGAAAGAAAAAACAAGGGGAGATTTCTCAAATCTCCTAAATCTTGCATTTTCCTATTTGCTGTCAGGATTCAGGGGACAGACTACCAAGTCCAAAAGCAGGTCATTCAGTAATTGTCTGTTGTCTTTTTTTCTTTTTTTTTTTCCCCCTTATTATTTTACTGTTGTAAAGTTTCTGGATTAAAATCTCTATTTTTATACATTCAAAGTTACATAATAGAGGTGATCAAAAAACATGACTCAATTACAAAATAAACAGCACATAAACACAGAACATGAGAGAAACTTTAAGTCATTCTCTCTGCTCTGAATCATGATCAAATGCATACTTTTAGGTGTATCCTTTCTCAGATATCATTTTAAAGTTGTTCTTAAATGTCTATGACAACAAGCATTCGAGTTCATATTGGTTTCATATTGTTTTCTCTTGTGATACCATGACCTCCTATCTAAAACTGCCTTGCTTCACATACCAAGTTCTCTCAAACTGACTGACATGCTCTCTATCTCCCTCATTTATCATGCTTGCTACATCTCTTATGTTGCTTTCCTTTGAATTCCAACTTGCTCTTCTTCCCAGAGCCTGGTCTCCCGACAGACATGTTACTTTAGCTAAAACCCCACTAGAGGAGAGTAGAGGGGAATCATTTTTTTTCATATTTCTCTTGTAATGTTTCTGTCAGTAAAACTTTCACCATGCTTTGGCAACTTACTTGTTTTGCTATCTATTCCTATCCCTTTACCAGATTCTGCACTACTTACATCGCTTTTTTCTGATTTTACATATGTTGTATATACTGCTACTTTTCACACTTTCAGTTCCTTACAGATCACTACTCCAGTCTATCAAGATTTCTGAATGATAAACCTTCCTCAAAACTTCTCTCTTGGCTGATGGCATCCACTGATTTTTGTATATGTACCATCATGTTTTGTATCCTCATCTATGAAAGGCATAAATCACATGTAGCCCAAGAAAAGCTTTGCAAGTGATGAGAAGTTCAAGAGCAAATTACTAATAGGTTATTCTTTGAATAACACTGTTCACTTAGTAAAGTGATCCAATTAGAACAAGTCAAGTGAGAGTTGCCTATTTTACTTGTGATAACACACAGAATGGCCTTAAAGTTGAGATAAAGTTCTGTAAGTTCTGTTCTTACAGCTCTTCTGTAAGTTATCATAGCAGCTCTCAAATTGACATGCAGAAAAGGCCTGAAATGGTATAGGAGGAGAGAGGAAAGCAAAAAAGGGCACAAGAAATGTCCAGTTGATCACCAGAGTCCACTACTACGTACAAGTCAGAGTAATGATGTACAGCTATTATTGCTATCCCTTCTGAATACTCGAGGGATGAGAATTTGCGAGTGCCTCTCCAAGGCAAAAAGGAAGGATACAAAGGCATGGAGCAGTTTCACCATGCTGTAAACTTATTGCCTCACAGGAAGCAGCACTTCTTGCTGCCCAGGACGCCAATACAGCACACCCAGGCACAGGCACGTAGCACTTGGTCTGGGAGAAAGCAGCAGCACAGGTAACTGAAACCCAGTACTGAGCAGCAGTGAGAGGGCAGCACACAGGGAATTAAGAGCCTCAAACAAAGAGATTAAGTTAAAAAAAAAAAAATTCACCAAATCCTGCTGCTTTGGCTGCTCCTAACTTGCAGAAATGTTCCTCACCTGGTATGTTCCTAGTAGGCACTGTTAATAGAGCTCTATAAAATGCTCAGTCATAGTTAATCTTCCTACAGCCATTAGTCCAGCCTTAAGTGCTCATTTCATTTATAACTTCCTTCTGGCTTTAATGGCTAGGTTTTTTCTAAGGAACACCTTGGGTTTTGTTTCACATCAGCTATAACTCATTTCACGTCTCATCAATTCTGATTTTTTTGTGTGTGTGGGGAACGTTTTTCCAGCTACTGTGCATGGCATTACTTTCATCCTCCTTCTTTCATGTCATGCTGTAGGACCTGTATCAAGATGATAAAACATCTGAAAAGTCATAAACAAATTACTAAACCACACTTCACTCAGGAAGCTGTCTTTTTAACTAATTCAAAAATAGGTTTGATCAGTGAGATTCAATATCTTTTTTTAGAGTTGCTTTTACTCAGAAGAAAATTATTTCATTAATTTTAAGTAATAGAAGCTATGCAAAAATCATTATAGCAAAAGTAAAAGAAGAACACAGAGCCTGATGCTTCCCTTAAAGACAATTAGATCATGCTGCTGACTATAATGAAATCCATTTCAGGCTCCAAATTGCTAAAGGACCAAAATTATATAATTACTCACATTAAAACAAAATTGTCTTTCCATGCTGTTGCTAATACGATGCTAACTGATAAAATGAGAACTTAAGTTATTTTGTATATTATAAACATTAACATTACACAGGAAATTAATATAGTGTATGATGGCTTTCCACTGAAGGGTCATGAAATGTTTCTGACTTGAAAATAATTTCAGAAAGAATTACAACTATTATCTGGGGATAATCATTCTTGAATCCCTAGGGTGAAACATCATCCTTATAGAGTTGGATGGCCAAATTTGGCCTCAATTACAGTATCTATTTGTTGCAAAGTTTAAGTAGTATAAAAGATTTGTTAGAAAAGTGCTCTCTCGATTGTGAAAATATACAGGTATATGTAAAATATCTGGATCTTTTTGTTGTCTACAGCTAACTCAATACTAGAGTAAAAAAAGAGAAAAAGTATTATCTTTAATAAAATTCTACAGTGAATACAGCCTCTAGAAATCAAAAGCAGCAAAGGACTAAATGAATAACCCTCCCTCTTTTTCCACAAAGAGGATCCACAAAACACTCTCTATAGATTTAATCTTGAGAAACTAGTACACCACAACTAGATTATGAAGGAGAAGAGAGCTAAGAGAAACCCTTCTCATACAATCAGAAAATAATGCCTATTATTGTATAGGACAGAAGAAAAACACTCTATAATGATGAAGTTCATGGCATAATTTATTCCTTACTAAGAATTATACAAAAACTCACTATCACATATAATTTAAATCACACTATTTATTCTGACTTCTTGCTCAGTCAAAAATATCCAAATCAAACATAATAGATCACTTGATGCCAATTTCAATTCAAGATGATTCAGCTATCTCTTAAATCAACTACACACTTCAGAAGTAACATGGTCTTTCACAACAAATAACATTATATCTAGTATCCCCACCTTAACAAGAGACTGCATAAACTGCTAACAATAAGAAGTCACATCCTTTCAAATGCACCCATGCATCCAGTCCTTACAGAAATGAAAAATGTGGTTTAGACTTAAATGCTTTGCATCCACTGAGGCATGAATCCTGCAAAGTCTTCCTAATTACAAGAAATTCAGTTGAATTTTGAAAGCACTGCCCATGTAGCCATGGTAGTGCCACCCCCAAGAGAAATCATATTTTGAGATACCGAAAACAGTACTTTGAGCAGCACTGACAGCTAGCATCATTCTGCAATTGTGAAAAGCCATTTTGCTGCAGACTTTCACATTTGTCCTTTTAAACATATACATATAGGCATAGACACTTATCATAGACCAAAAATTGCCTGAGAAGTGTATGAAGTTCTACAAATGGATGACAAATAAGGTATATGGCTCTACCCACAAAGTGCCCCAGAGTTCCAATATTCTAATAACTTCTGTATGACAACTGCAAGATGGGACATACATCATAAACACTCATGTTGTATTTATCATTGCAGCAAACACGTTCAAATAAGCAGCAGCCTTGCACTTCACAACACACAGATATACACTGTTTGGTTCATGTGACACTAAAAGTAGAGCCCCAATAGTTGAATGAGGTATTCCCTTATACCATCAAGCTCCCCAAAAAGCTTTAGCTAAGGATTTTAATTATCAGCCCAAGTAACCATGTTAGTGGCATTCTGCTACTGCTTGAGTATGCATGACAGCAACAGTTCAAGGCTACCTACACAGCCGAAGAAAGGCTTCAACAACAGTAGCCACTGCAGTAGCTACTCATGCCTTTGAGACATGATGATTGGGTCTCCTTGGCACGGGTGTTTTGATTTGGCTTTACTGCAGTGTAAAAGAAAATTTTCATTGTATATTCCTATAAATACATCTGCACGTACACTGAAGTGTGAAAAAATGGACAAAAATAGCAAATAACAATGTAAATTTTTTAAATACTTGCAGATAGACATAGTATTTTCAACTGAAAAGCTTACATTTATGTAAGAAAATAAGCACAGGATTATGAAACGTGTTCAAGTTCTCATAAACACTACAGCACTTAAAGCTTTGAAGTCATGTAAGCAAAAGACATCATCTTATTTGTAAAGATTTTAATGTTCTGCAATATTTAACAAAGTTATTTTTTTTTTAAACCATAGATGTAGTCTTAAATTTGTGATTTCTTTTTTGCTGTTGCTGCTGTACTCTATAGTAAAATATTAGGTTCCTGAAAAGCATTCTTCATATAGCTTTAAGCAGCATCCTAACTTGGGCTTGGCCATCATGCTTTATAAACACTTCACACTGTATTGTGTGTCCGATGCTGCAAGTACAGTCAAATACACATCACACATGATGAATTAAACACACTTTTTTGAGCGGACATCTATTCCTGCCAAACAATGCAGAAGTAATACTAAATCGTTTAAACAGACAGAACTCTGGCCCAAATTCAAGAAAAGCAGCAAGATGTTAAAAAAATATCTCAACAGAGCTGCCTTTTCCAGACAAAGAGCCTTTTTTTCTCTCTTGGCACTGAGGTTTGGGACCACAGCCAAGGTGCTACTTATCAGCTGTTTGACATCAGGGGAGGACTGCGTGCGTCAGTGGACCCAGTAGGGACCCCTGGCTTATGGCAATGCACCATGTGGTTCTTATCTTATCAGCTTGCAGTGTCTGGCACTTCAACCTCTGCAGTGTGAAAAGAAAAGGAAAAAAAGGGGAAGGAAGGAAGGTGTGTATATCTGGGAGGGAGGAGGTCAAAGGGGACTTGTGAGCCAGGTTGGACTGCAGAACAGAATCCAGATTATACTTTGGCCTACTGCATTGTGTACAGTCGCAGAAAACTCTAACACAGATTCCTACTGCTGTCTCCATACAGTTGTAGGGGAGAGGAACAGCTTCTCATTTGAGTGCAGAGAAAGCAGAACAATGTGTGTGTCAGGAAGGGATAATGCTCTCTTTCATATACAGCTGATAGAGGAGGCTGCCAGAGAAATGAGGAATACGTTATACTCCTGAAAAAGCTTATCAAGGTAAATATGTTCTCCAGGAAATCTCTGAACTGCTACAGCTTCTTATTGCAAACAAGTTTTAAACAGTCCAGATTACTTCTTTAAATGCACCGCTTCAGCAAGATTTATTAGAGCAAATTATTCTCAGACAAACAAGACTTACGATACAATACAACTCCACGCTTAAAGCTTGATTGCACAAATGAACCTTTGTTACTTAATATTTAGAAAAACATTCACCCAGGATGTCAATCATCAAGTAAAAACATCTGCTTTCCAAGGTTTTTTCCATCTGAAAATTAATATAATTACTCAGGAAAATATGATTCGTCTTACTCTACCCTTCCTACACAATGTGTATGAATCAGATGGTAAAAGAAGAAGTCACTTCCTTCAGAGTAATTTCCTTAAATTAAGCACTATTATGTCTTGTGATGCAGCTTTAGAGGTAGAAATTACAAGAAAAAAAAATCAGAAGCTGTTGAAAGTATCTCTAGAAATTAGTGGTTTTGTAACCCTGACCAAGCTTTATAATTATTTCCAGGTATTTCCTTGCAAAAACTTCTCATCTCATACTACAGTGAACCAGACTACACCAGCAGAGAACAAAAGAGAACTGCACAAACCTTGCAAAGAAACCTTGTTAACAAGGATTCAGCAGAGCTCTGAGAACACCTCCTTGCTGAGGATGAGGACTCAGTAGCCTGTCATGTTCTAGTTTTGTTACTTCAAAACATTGTTTTCATAAACCATATCATCAAAAATTGCTATGTTTTGCTACATACAGCCGTCCTGTACTTCAAGTTACATTTTTTGCATTGTGTCAACTTTCTGAACTGTAATAATAGTGTGTAGTCTATGGGGCAATCATTCCTCTGAATATGCAATATGCTTTTATGGTTAAAACACACTAAAAGAAATGAAGAATTAAATGAAAACACATCCTAAGTCTTTGTCAACACTGCCAGTAGGAGAATAAAAACTGCACTATGAGTTTAGTGTATTTTGGGAAATTTTCCCATACAACTAGTAGCACACGTCCTTCTCCAAATATGACCCAACTATTTATTAGATACCGATAATGTATTCTTGCATAAAATACAAAATAAACATTCATGATCAAAAATCTTGATATTAAAAAAACTGTCCATAGAGTGAAATACGACATAACCACTGGTTTGCTTTGAAAATCTATTAAATTACCATAATATGACATTTTTTATGATTCTGATTTGTTTTCTTATTTGTTACTTTATTTTTGCTAACAGGTCATTGCTTTCCCTGGTTTAGGAGACAAGAGAATCAGAAGCCTGAAGAGAAACATCACCTTTAGACATTAATCTGCAGTCTAACTTTTACCAATGAATTTCTGTACCTGGATGAAGTCACTGCTGCACTCACATCCAAGGCCTGGGCATATAATCACAGAACCGTAAAATCATTATGGTTGGAAAAGACCTCTAAGATTATCAAGTCCAACCACTGCTAGGCCCATCACTAAAGTAAACTACATCCTTCAGCAATTCACCTATGCGTCCTTTGAATATCTCTAGGGATGGTGACACCACCACCTCCCTGGACAGCTCATTCCAATGCTTAACAAGCCTAGCACTATCCCCCACAACCAAGTCCTGCAGAACTAACACTGGCCTTGAAGAATGAACCAGATTACACTCCTTACACACTCTTGTTCAATTTTTTATTTAAAGATAATTTAAATTCTAAATAATGAAAGTGTTATCACATCTACTAAAGATTTTATGTGACAACTGTCACATTCTCACCCACCAAGCTTTCATTGTTTGTACTGTGATAAGATTCAGAGAAGGACCTCAATTTTACTTTCAGCTTTAAATTTTAACTTGCTGCCAGACACAAAGAAGTTGGTTCAGGAATTCTGCAGATGTTGTTTTGAGGTTTATTTTTTGTTTCTGTCAGATTTTTATAGGATTTTTCAGCTTTTGGTTTCTTACATGAAGAAAGATAAGAAAATTAAAGAGAAGAAGAAGAAAAAGGAAATTTTTTTCCCTAGAAAATAATAGAAAAATAGAATTCAAGTGATTTACAGGGAAGAGGCTACTGTTCAAGGCTGTTCATATGATTTATCAAGTAGTTCCTGCCACTTCTTTATCTATTCTAGAACATAAAATAAGAACAAGTACAATATTTTTTCAGGAGAGCACAGTTTGGGAGTGGACTCTGGATCTAGATTCTGAATCTACCATGGAGGCAATGCAGCTTTCTGAAGGAGAATATCTCAGACTACACTGCAGCTATATTCCCTTTCAATTGAAGAAAAGTACTTTTGTACATAACTCTGCCCTAGAGAAAGACATTCTAATGATACATTGAACACCAGAAAGAATAAAAATACTGGGCCTCTGGTTGAGAGTGTGACTTGCCAGACAGAGATGAGATTACTGGAGTAGCACAGTACAGGTAGCAAGCTTGTTCAAACAGTCAGTCTTTCAACACAACTACTTGTAGCTGCAATCCTTGAAGAAGAACAACGAAACATTCCAAGGATGTGGCAGTTCTGGATTAAAATAATTGTTTTTCAAATTAAGCAATAATTGTCAAAAAGTAGCAATCAAGATGGTGGAGGAAAAATAAAAATTGTTTTATTTCTCATTTAAATATAGAACTGTAGAAGACGCACTATTAATTTCTGAGCAACTTTAAACAGATCAAAAAATTAACAAGGAAATTAACAAGGATCATTTTCTATTCTCCACTATGGAAATAGAAAAAAAAAATATTATTAGCTAGAGTATTCATTCTTTCATTTAGGTGACAAGCTACCTAAGGAGGTGGGAAGTAGAGATTCTGTTGTTTACTCAGCTACTCAATGCTTTACATAACAAAGTAAAATTTCAAGCTGAAAAAGAGGAACAGTTCTTTGGTAATCAATAATCTGAGAATAAACAATAAAAAAACTTTAATTTCCTAATTCTTGTGTCTAACCATGGAACACTGCTTCATTCTAGACACCTTATTTTTTTATCTGTAAATCAATAGAATTGTTTTCATTCAAATTTTATCTCATCTCTTCAAATAATACTAATACTTACATATCATTTATGCCCATGCCTTTAGTATAATGAAGTCAATAGCACCTGTCCACATGCTTAAGGACAACCACATGGTGGTCAACAAAAAGAAGGATATCTGTTTGTATTCTGCACAAGTTAACCTATTTAGCAGTGAGGCCTTGCTCATGATCATGCCTGCTAAAAATGTATTCTAATTAAAAAAAAACTTGCCATTGATCATTCTTTTATAAGCACTTTTATTGATTCCTTTACTTTCCACAACTATTTTCTCCCATTTTCAAACTGCTATGCAAATAGTGGATGAAATTAAGGCTCCCAACACTCACGTGAGATGGACAAAGTGAACCTCAAACTTCCCTGTCTTGTTAAAGAAACTCTATCAGACCCTAAGGTAAGACTGTTTTGACATTCAGATGTCATTCAGTTCAACATCTTTACGTATGTAAATAGAAAAGCATTAGGAAACCAGAATTGCACAAATAATCTAAGTCAGTAGGAAAGGAGTTTTGTGAGCTAAAATGGTCAACAGAAGGGATTAATATGAATGAATGAAGCGCCATGAGAAAGTTAACTCCATATAGTACGAATTGTTATCTTATCCAAAGATAAGACACATCCACAGCTAGAGGAATGATTCAGCACAGACTAAACCATATGACATTTTTTTAAATACTCCTTAGTATGAGATTTCTCAAAAGATCATAGAATGAAAGGTATGCACTGAGGCAAACTCTAATCTCAAAAACCCCTAGAATGTGTTCAAAATATATTAAGAGAATAACATAAGAAACAAAGAATACAAATGTGTCCTCTCTTGAAAGGTAATGTAGTTTTGAGGGGTTTTTCCTGGCTTTAAGTCTTCATTTTTTACCTACAGACGTCTTAGTTAGCTTTGGCAAGACAAATGGCTGTACGGTAGTAACAGAAAAAAAAACAGTAAGACAAAATTCTTTGTGTAGAGAGGAATTTTGAGCCTATTATGACCAATCTGTATTTTCAACAACTTGAAGTTATTTTTAAATATCAATTATGTAAAAGCATCTAAAATATAGAATTACTGAATGTTTTGGTCTTCTTGCATTCCATTGTGGAAAATACTACAAAAGTGGCAGAAAAGACTCTACTGTATTATTATTTTAACAAGTCTGACAGCATGAAGGTCTGCAGAAAAGACACCTTGAAAAAAAGCAACATTAAACAAATAAACTCTTTTACGCAGATTTAGTAGTATCTATATAATCTTATGCTTTTAGCTTCATTGAACTATTAAGACTGCCTCACAAGATATTAGTATGAGAAATTAGGCATATTATAAGGGAACATATAAATGCAGTGAACTTTCTATCCATCACTATTTAGACCGATGTTTATTCCTCCATAAAATTCAGTAAAACTACCTGGACGTGTTACTTTCAAGAACACAGCATAGACATGTTCAGAATTAGGACAATTGGTTTTTGTTCCAATACAAAATTACAGATTGTCTTCAACATTCATTCCTGTTTTCTCACTGAGAAACATAGTTTATAAGGTTAAAAGCCCAAACTAAACATCTTGCTTCAAGACAATTTTCTGAAAGAGCATTCATTCCAGAAAAACATTAGCTGTTAGTCCTTCTGGCAACTCATTTTTTTCCACCTTAACAAAGTCTCTTGTAAAATAAATAACGCTGTCTTCACCACTGTCAAGTAACAGATATGGTTCCAGACATATACACTGTATTACCTGCCTTTAAACTGCACCTCCGAATTACACCTTTCTGGGAATTTAGATCCTATGCACCCTAGAAAGTTTGGCCTGAAAAAAAGTGCTTGCTAACTATCCAAGTGCTTCACCAGAACATTCCCAGCTAGTTGATTTTTCTTGGACAGTCTTTCACAACATCAAGTCAACTCAGCTGAAGAGATCTGGCCTTGTTTGTGGGCACTCTTTCATCCCATGCTCTGTCAGCTAACATTCCCCTCTGGGGAAAACCTTCCCAGGGCAGCCAAAGCTGATACAGCACGCTGCAGAAGATGTTTATATCCTCTCAGTCAACTATAGCCATTTGTAGTCAAGCTCCATAAGGTCTATTTCAACCTGTTACTTTTTTTATCTCATTTTTTCCTCAACACGGAAAACATGATGACATACAGACAACTGTAAACTCTCAAAGAAAGGCCTCTATAAACATTCTTTTCAGAGGGACAATAACAAACGTATTGGCATTAGAAAAACAACTCTACTAATTGTCTTTTATTAATCACATAAATTAAAGTTCCATTCTGCAGGAACGATGACTTTACCCGATTCTTAAGGGTTTTCTCAGTTGTTGGCTGATCTGGTACCATTTTTCTGCCATTTTTACATACAAACTTTTGCTCTGAAGCTATAGGCTAACTATATTACATCATCCAGCACCTTAGTGATCCAGTACCACAGTGATAATATCATCATAACTCAAAACTACATTGAGTTAGCTGCTCATTTCAGGGGCAAAGTACAACATGAAAATTTACTCGTTTACATTTTGAAATACACTCAATGATTATATTGTTCACAGCAATCTCTGTATTCAGAGATAAAGATTTATCCAGAACATTCACTTCTGCAAGAAGTCTGCAATGTCTGTCTACCACTGGAGATACAGTTTTACTGACACAGGTATATCAAACTCCTAGTACTAGTACACTGGAAAAGGCTTTGGTTTGTTCCTAAACCTGTCAGCACATTTGCCAGCAAAATCTAACAAGTTCTTTACAGACTCCAACTTTTAAGTGAGGAGGCACATGAGATGATACTTATGGAATAATTTTTTGCTCAGAAAATGTTTTCTGTGCTGAAGCCTAGCACTCAAAACCTGCAAACATGTCAGCATATGTCCAATGTTATTACCGATTACAGTAGGTATGCTCACATATCTAAGAATTTTAAGTGACTCCCATGCATCAATGTCTACAGCAGGAGTAAATTGTGAGAACAAAATTGTTTTAAGAAGATGACTTTTTATCTTGAAGTTTTATAATAAGAAATTCTGCAAGTTTTTTAAAGTAGAAAATGTAACAATTCATGTAATCCAGTCACAGAACTGCAATGTTGTGGTTCTGCAATAGTATCAGGGCTTGTTAGCTTTTAAAGGTGCTCTCCTCTAAGAGCAGAGCAACACTTAGGATTTCACCTGGCTTTGTTTTCTATAAGGTTGGCCTTTTCTCCCAAATCAGGTAGAGACTAGTAATCCACAACTGGATTAAGGAAATTTTGCCTGTAGGGATTTTTCCCTGAAAGGTATGGCTCCCCTTACACTGCAGTACTACCTCGCTGCTTCTCCTGTTAAACAATAAAGCCTTTCAAAGGTGTCAGACCTTCTAGTCTCAATAAAACAAACTAACCCTTAAGTCTTTCAGACCTGAAAGTTCTGGTGGTTTCTCTTTGATTTGTGGGTTGTTTTCTTAAGCTGAGTAATGATTAGGTAAAAGTAATCAACACATTTGTCATGCACATTTCAAGTAGGTTAGCCCAGGCTCAAGTGTCTGTGGTTTATCCAAAAGGAATTCAAGGGAAGCCACAAGTGTTTGTAGCTGGGAACAAACATTTGAAGAGTGTCCAGATGATACTTTCAAATGTGTTGACAGCCTTGAGAAAGTAGCATGTAATGACTCAAGTTGCAGGTCTGCTCAGGAGCAATGAACACAGAGGCGTTCTGGGAAAGAGATCCTGGTAGTTGCTTGGGCCCCTCTGTGAGAACACTCATGCAACCGTCAAGATCCAAGGAGTCTCCAGAGGTTCGTGTAAACTTTTAATGGGTGCTTCAAGATGGTTACATCCTTGATGTCACATAACCCATACATTCATTTAAAGCCACTGTCCTTTACACAGAAGAAAATCTACCATGCTAAGAAATCCTAGGGTGATATAGGGATACCACACAAAAAAGAAAAGTTAATGTTGCATTTTTACAGAGGACTTTTCTAATATTAAAGCTATCAGTATTTCCATGTGAACAATGGGGAAGCAGCTGAGTTGAATTCAGGCCAAGTACTGCAACAGAAAAACTCAGCAATTCCATATAAATCAGGGGAAAATACATGTACAAAATGACAAGAAGATTCAACATCAAACACCCAGGATTTTACATGGTAGACAAGCTTTAATTTTAGGCTATTCCTTTTTGAATGTAATGCAGAGAATAAAAAGAATATTCAGAATGTGAAAATTATAGGACCTGTATTTGATTCACGTTAACATGTCTTTAAAATAGAGAAAAGCAATTCCATGAACTGATAAATGGTCTGTTATACAAGAAGTGCATTTTTAACTCTTTAGACAACTGCATGCTTGCTCCCATTTTGTCCTTTAGAGGTTATGCTCATTGCTTACTCCTAAACTAGATTCCATGTTTTCATTTTCCTTCACTGTACATAGGCTTTTCAATCCACCCACTTCCTCCTAACCCCTTAAAAGACAGATTTTTATTATTACCTAATTTGAGCAAACAGAGTTTGAATACTTGGGAAACTCTGACAATGGAGGAACCTGGTAAGAGAGACAAAGTAAACATACAACTATGTAGCTCCAGGTGAGACTATCCTGCTTGGTGGGGATTCCACTATGTAGAACATTGAGGAACTATAGCAGACATCCAGTGTTTCTGCCATAACCACCCATGTACACAGTGTGTGATGCCCCATTAAGCTATAGGGGCATCAAATCAACCACACTATTCATAAGTACAGCTCAATCATTAAAGTGTATTTTCTGTGTGATTCTAAACACAGTGAGGATGACACTATGACCCACTCATTTGAGAGTTATCTGAGATGATCATCCTCATTACAAAACTATTTAAGAAGTCACAAGAAAGACACTTCTGAATCCTGCCTTAACAATTACATCAATTCAACAGAGAACACAGCAAATACAAAAATTAGGAGGTAGAATTAACATGCAAAGGCCAGCTTCTTAGAAGTTGTAAAAAAAAAAAAAAAAGGTGAGATATAGCTTACTTTTAACTTTAGCCAAGCTGTACACTCCTTGTTTTCTCAAGATCAAAACATTAACACAACTCTTGTCCTGCAAACACTGTTCTTGATTCAAAATGGCTGAGATTAAGCTTACGTAATATAAATAATAACTTTCAATTCCAAGAGTAGGCTGACCCCAGCCTCAAGCAAGGAATGAAATACTGCTTATTCAACATTATATAAGTTTACTAAGTGTTAAGCATATGCACTTAACTACATTCAGACACTTTTAGACTCCTTTTGATCAACTTTCTTCTATACAAATGTTATAATTTGCATATGAAAATATCACCTACAGCATGTTGAGAGACCAAGATTATTCCTAAATAAACTTTTTTATGTATTTTAATAATTAAGAGGAGATTCTTTAAACATAAAAAATGTTCATAAAATTGTTTTTTTACCTAGTCCATATACTGGATACTAATTCCACTCCAGATTGCATTAAGGTCTCATATTAATCAGTTCTATAAAGCAGTACTGATAATGCTTGCACAAAAGTAATACAATAATTTAAATTCAAATTAGTATAAGACAGTAAAACATAATTTCCAACTATTATTTTGTGGACGTGCAATTCAGGAGTTATGTCTTCAATACTATATTAAATAGCTTTAAAAATATAAAGTTGGAGCCCACCTTGAGAGTACTGCTGTTCAAGCATCTGAATAAAAATTGCAGTGCGGCAAGATGACCACTGAAGCCACATTTTTAATATGGGAACAATTTATTTTGCTCATTTTCTGATATAATCATAATTACGACCTCTAACTCGCATGTTCTCAACTTAGTCATATCACAATTCTACCTTCACCACAATGATCAGTCCCGAAATCCATTAATGACTGTCCTGCAACTGAAAGGCATGAATAAATATCATACAGTCTTATAGAAAAAAACAACACTAAACACCTATCAAACTTCTCACACAAGAATGACTTTAGTGTTCATTTTTTTAATACAGTATTAAAGTCCCTATTACACACAGAAAAAAACAAATTAAGAATACTTAGAATTGCAAAGTTCATCCATTTTTACAAACACTGCAGAAGTAAGCATATAGAGAGTACAGCATGCATGTAATATATGGCACTATGGATGAGAGGAAAGAAGTAAAAGGTTCTTTTGAAAACTGCTGACAGTTCCTCCACAAAACACATGAGTATTTTTCAGTTGACTTTCCTAAGCCTTCACATGTACATCAGTAATCCACAACAACTGCAGAGAATCTGGGAAATTATACATTTTAAATCCTAAATACATTTTCAGCTGTGATACATAGATTTATATCATTATGACTAAATCCTCAGTTCCATACAGAAATATAGCCAGTCTACACTGCTTGGAAAGAATTGCCAATAGATAACACCAAACTGAGCATGAATGCTCTTTAAATAATTACTTAAAATATAAAACAAGATCTCAATTGACATCCCCATTTATTAACACAAAAAAAGAGAAACTATATTACAAAGAAATACATTAAAAACAACATTAAAATAACTTCTGCCATCACATATTGTCAATATTTGCATTTAGGTCTCCCTTTCCAGCTTTTCCTCTGCTGTAATCGGCATCATCAGAAGAACCTAAACCAACAGAAAGAATGTAAATCCCCATAATTTAGGAGTGAGTGATGTCAGCAGCTGTTAGAGAAAAACAGTAACCCTTCTGGGCCTTGCTCATGTGAGGAAGCCTTTCAATTAACATTTAAAATTAAAAGCTACAGTATTATATAATTAAAATAATATGCCTATTTGGCTCCACTCCAGCCACAGTTTGTCAAAAGTCCTCTCCTTGAAGTAGTGAGGGACCCTAGCACACTCGCATCCTTCTCACAGCATAAGGAGAAGGCAGAAGCATTTTAAACACAGTAAGATACAAACCTCACAACCAGCAGGAAGATTCAGTATTTTCAAAGTCTTTTGGGAGGGATGAAAATATTTTCAACTCACTAACTTGTAATTAGGTCCAAAACTGACAATTCTTAGGCTTTTCTGACATGAGTAACAAAGGAAAAAAAAATAAAAAACAAAAAAACAAAACAACCAAAACACATACCAACACTGTCAAATTTACAAGTGTCTCAAGTATTCAACTGAAGGATTAACAACCTGAATTTCAACTTCAAGACAGACCTCCATCGATGAAAATTTGTTTCGCGTTAAGTGGAAGGTTTTTAAGAACTAAAAATACGTTCATCTGCTCTATTTTTTCCATTACTAAGTCCCTATCTAACTTCACATCAAAAGATGTAAATAGAATTTTTAGACCATGCTAACACAACATTATCCTTATTCAATGCCTGATCTGGAGATATGAAACGTGAAAATATGCATTTGTAAAACAAGATTATTAAAGCAGTAGGACCTCCCTAGCTACTCACTTTATACTGTTAACTGTACATCAAGTTGAATTCTGCACATGCAATAGGTTTCAAAGTTTGTGTAATAGGAAAAACAAAACCGAGACACTTCAATAGGTATATCCTTAGTAAGTAAAAGCTTCAACATTCCATTTAAAGTTGTTTTTTTTTTTAAAGTATATATAACAAAAAATATTTTTTAAAAAGTCATTGTCACCATTCCTTGTTTCTTCTCTCCCTCAAAAAACTGTACTAATGCAAATTCTCAAAATAACCATCTCAGTCACAAGCAAAGCCTGGGAATTGCTACCTAAAGGGCATTAAGTTTTAGAGGGCAACAAGCATTTAAACCAGTAACTTTGAGTGGAAACCATGATGAAGCCTTAATCATGATATTTTTGTAAATAAAAATAGATTTGCTCTAGAGAAAAAAATTCTGTTTCCATTTCTGACATAATTTTCCCATGAGATCTTGAGGAAGCTCTAAAGGCCAAACCACTCAGTAGGAACCAGCAATTCCAGATGTCACATTCCAGTACCCATAAGTGACTTCTTCATCGTGATTGTTAGAAGGGCTAGTTTAATTTCTATTTCATTTGTTTTATTCACATCCTGTTCTATGAAAGTGACTTTTAGAAGCCCAGAATTTTCAGGAGACATTCTAGCACACAGAAATGTAAAAATTGCGGCTACATTTCCCAATGGGGGTTCGAAACGTCTTAATTTGCCACCTGTAAATGGCCTTTGTGCCAAGACTATAGTAACAAGCTTCACCAGAAAAAAACACAAGTATAACAAGCCAAGAGATAGTTATGATCTTTTACTGCCATTCACTTATTTTTAGAATTTTTTCTTGGAACTCTTTCACATGGAGGAGTGGCTGTTGAATAGCGTGATTAATCTATGGTAAATAATTCCATTAGTCAATCAACCAAGCAAGAATATAAAAGCAAAGCAGACCGAGTCCTGATTTTTTTTACAGTCAGAATGATCAAATAAGCTGTTACTGAGCCAGGATGCGAAAACTCCTATCCTACTTAGAAGGTTAAAATTAGTTGGATTATTTTATTGCCAGGAATTCACTACTTCTCTCTCTTTTTTAACCATTAGCCTTTTAAACTTAGAATGTTTTGATAAGTAAGAAATGATCAATTGCTACTGTGTTACAGCACAGATTAATTCTGTCAAAAAAGCTGCATGCTTGATTCAGACTCCTTAGATACGAAATAAAAACTTTTCTATATATATTATTTCCTTTTTTAATGTTATGTTCTCATATCATTATTACAAGCTAACTAAAACACATAGTTTTAACAGATATGGATAATAATAATGAAACATGGGAACTGGAATGGCTCAAATTCCTCAAATGTTAAGAACATTTATTATAAAAACATTATTAAAAATATGGAAAGCGTTTCTCCTCACTACTTACATGGCTTATAGAATTCATAATATTGGTATCATTTTCATTTGGAGCAGCTGCAGTTGTCTGGCTATTAGCTTTTCTTTTTTCTTTAAAAATAAAAGCAAACAACAACAACAAAAAAAAACAAACCCCACACACGAATACCAAAGCCTGTTACTAATCTGCTAGTTTGTACACTTGGTGACTGAAAAGAAGCAATATTTTTCTAATATGACACATCTGTTATAAACTCTTGAGATTAATATTTAACTATTAACTGATAATCAACTGCATTTATATTTTACTGATTTTTTTTTTGGCCTAAATAATTTTCTCCCAACAACAGAAACTATTCTATCCCATTGTTTCTATTTTCTTTAATATTCACCTCAGCAACTCATACTGCTAACAGTTGCCACATGCATATCATAAAATAACAAGATATTGACTAGGTTCATATGAAATCACCTATACCTATCCCAGTTTCAATATGTAAACAATGTTCTTTATTCTTTCTCTACCCTCTGTTCAAATGTTGCAAGTAAATTAAAAGTGTCACACAGTCACAATTTACAACTGCACTTGTAGTGAGCTGCTTATGAATGATCCAAGTACGGATTCTAGCTCTCTGGAGATGCAGGGTCTGTCTCTGTGGGACTGCTATTAGATTATGGACAGTTTTGGTCAGTATTTTGTCTATGGTCATCTGTAATTAATTTCATGATGCAATGCTGGGTGAATGAATTGTAGCATCAGTCCCTTAATGAACTGTTTGTATGGAAATATCACTGAACAGAGGCTGAAAACCTGAAGGAAAATTAAATACCATAATACACAGTCATGGAAGTGTTACTGTGCAATTATCAGAACTCGCAGAAAGTGTCATGGGATCTATGAAGCCTGTTTCAAGTCAGTTCTGCAGCATAATGACAAACCAAATCGGGAATCCTGAGAAATGTTAGACAAGCTATAGCTAGAGCCAAAGTTCTAACTAGTAGATCAGTCCTCCTCTCTTAACAAGCACTGATTTAAGTATGCTTATTTAGTCTTCACACACACGTGTATCATTTAAGCTTCACAGAATCACAAAATCTTAAAGTACTTCTGAGAAAAGTTGTTATAGTTCTCTCCAAAATATCACAAAGAGAGAATCACAACCACCCAACCCAAAAAGGAAAAGGAAACAATGTGGAATTCATAAGTACATCTAGTGCAGTAACTGGATAACCAAAGGAGCCAAATTACAAACACTTACAGCTTACAGAACTGAAGAGCAGCTCTGCAGAGAGAGACCTAGGAGTGCTGGTGGCTAATAAACTAACCATGAGCCAGCAATGTGCCCTCATGGCCAAGAAGGTCAATGGCATCCTGGGATGCATCAAGAAGAGAGTAGCCAGTAGCTCGAGGGAGGTTCTCCTCCCCCTCTACTCTGCCCTGGTGAGGCCTCATCTGGAGTCCTGTGTCCAGTTCCGGGTTCCCCAGCTCAAGACGGACAGAGAACTTCTGGAGAGAGTCCAGCGCAGGGCCAAGATGATCAGGGCAGGGGAGCATCTTCCTTATGATGAAAAGCTGTGGGAACTGGGGCTATTTAGCCTGGAGAAGACTAGGGAGGGACCTCATTAACACTTACAAGTATTTAAAAGGTGCATGTCAAGAGGATGGGGCAACACTTCTGTTGTCTCCAATGACAGGACAAGGGGCAATGTAAAGAAGCTAGAACACAAAAATTTCCACTTAAACATAAGGAAAAACTTTCCTGTGAGGTTCAGGGAGGCCTGGTAAGGCTGCGCAAGGAGGGTGTCAAGTCTACTTCTCTGGAGGTTTTTCAAAACCCACCTGGACGCATTCCTGTGTGACCTAATCGAGGTGAACCTGCTTTAGCAGAGGGGTGACTAGATGATCTCCACAGGTCCCTTCTAACCCCTACTATTCTGTGATAGCTCAATGATAAGGAAAATATGACCAGCTCTAGAAATCATAACATGAAACATAGAAGATAAGCAGAATATTACTGAAAAGCAGGAGGCTTTAAGATTACACACATTTTCCTGCTCAGCTTTCCAGCCCAACAGTCACCCTAATTCTCAGCAGTATTACCTACAGAAATGGGACATTTAGTCACAAAGTTATGTGCAGTCCTTGCAGTCCTTCCAATATCCCAGTAAAAGATGGAATTATATCCATTCTTCAGGCAGGAATTAATTTTTTTTCAGTATATTCTTTAAAAAAAAAATATTTTTTCTGGCTTGGAAATCCTCCCTCAAGATTTTTTTAAATATCTTTCTGTTCTGCTTTTGCATGTGTACCCGCGAAAGGTGAGCAAATGAAAATATTACGAAACCTCAAGCATAACATCCGAGAGTACTGACATTTATTTTTCATCTGGCCTGTGAAACACCACTTTGTCTACACACTTTCCCATACCTATCATTTGATTTCTCATGTATTTGATTCAGTTGCCAAAAGTTTATGAAATATAGTGTTAAACACTAACACACCAGCAGCATTCATTTTTAACCAGAACAATATCTACAATCAATAAATTGGTGAAAAAGAACAAACATAATTCCCTCAGTTATTTTGGATTAGATCAATTTTAAAATAATAAGATAGAGGGCTTATTTTCACAGCTGGCTTTGCCTTCTATTCTATCATCTACCTCAGGAGTGCAATTAAGCCCCTCCAAAAGTATCTCTATAAAGCATATAATGTTACTCTGGGAGCAAGACTTTCAAAGGAAGAGATCTGTGGATTGTACAAACCTAGGTGAAAAAAGAAGTTGCCTCCTTGCTCTAATACAATAAGTACCAATTAATTCTACGGTGCTACTGCTGAATACCACACAATGAACAGCAATTTGTATTCAGAGGATTTCTTTTTCTGCCTTTAGCACATAAGTGAAACTGGAATAATGGAATTTAAAATTTCTTAGGCAACATTCAATGTTGTTCTCATTGTCAAGCTGATAATGCTAATTTGTTTTATTACTACTAACCTGCCAGACCCCAGCTGTTGTCTTAGTCAAAACCTGAGTTTTCCAATAACTAGGAACTGCAGCTGCTTAGAATGGGTCACCAGGGATTTGAACCACCACAAACATTACTCATCTGGTCCTGCCCTGATCAGACTTTTTTGGCCAAAAGGCAGGGTCAGGCCTGCCTGAGATTTGAGACTTACACAGTAAAAGCACTTTTTTCCCCCCCAAACTTCAGAAAAATAGTATTTTTCATTTAGCCTTTGAAAAGTTATCCGTGATTCACACCTAACAGGCATCCAACCTATCAAGGCCTACCTTTATGGATATTCTAATTAGCTTTTGAAAGCAATATCATGAGTTATAACTGATAAAATCCACTAAGTTACTGCTCCCATCTATCATTCTGTCAGTGACAAAAAACTCAAAACCATGGAAGTATTATTCACACTGGTAAGCTGCTACACTATGTATTTGCCAGCTGCATGTAACAGGTGTAACCATAAACATTAGAATATGCTGCATTTTGATGGGCAAACAGCCAAAGCACTGCCAGACTTAAACATCCTAAACTGGAATTATTTTTGTTTAACAAATGCTGTCACATGAAGCACCCTCAACAGAGCCTCAGAACTTATGGGAAATGACTATTTAATGTTTAACATTTCACTGGTATTTATTGTTGTTTTTACTCTAATATATTAGTTTCAGATGGGAATCCTTGCCAAAAAAACCCTAGCTTTCCATTCCTCTAACTCTTGTTAACTGTTTCTGTTTGGATTACTAACATCACACATCCTAATTTCTTCCTTTCCTTTCAACAAGTTTCTCTCCAAAAACATAATCAAGCTGTCTTGCTCCCTGAGCTCTGCGGCTCTCTACTGCTTATCCTTCCTCCTCTGTATTTTCTTTCCTGTTATTCTGGCTGTAACTCCAGAATACCACTCTCCTTGCATTTTTTTCTACCATTTCTGCATTGTACAGCATAGCAAACTTCTGCAAAGTAGAAGCACTTGCCAGTAAGCAACTATCTTATTGAAGAAGCCAACGTAGCTTCTCTCAACTCACTGAGCACTGAAGTGTTTTAACTACAGAGGTAGAATAAATAGGTATTTTCCCCGTAGCTCTTGAGATACACATACATGCATTGCGTAGGCTAGAGACCATTCAACAACCAGAGCCCATTTCCTGCAGAGGGCTGAGGAAGAGCTCCCATAGTCAAAGCATATTAAGCACAGTTTAATGGAACAAGCAAACTGTTCAGAAAGCACACACTGACATGTTAAGTGATAAAAGTGTGTCTTAACTAACAGACTGAGGCCTCATTTTTAATCTTAGCAATTTCAATATTCAACAGCACAACAGTCTTTAATATTTCACTAAGCTCCTGCTCCCTTACATAGGAGAAAGCAAGCCACACGCTGGCCAAACCAGTTGCAACCACTTCAGTTGGAGACTTTTTCTCTTCAGCATTACCAGGTATTCCATCTTTAAAAGCTTCACCGCTACAGGCTGATAGGACCTTTGCATCTCCAAGATTTTCAGGTTTGATGGAAGCAATAACAAATTATTCATTAATCTTCACACAAAAGTAGAAGAGTCAGTGATGGAGGTAACAGGTCACCCGAGTAAGTAGACAAGCTACATCTTGTCAAGAGGCAGGGAAAAGACAAGGATGTAGGGACAGAAATGCCTTTTGGAGTGAAAAAGTGTGAAGGTTTTCCCTTTTGCTAAGTATATTTTCCTCTCACATATTTTAAAGTTGAAGTAGGAAAATCCTGAACAGTGAATTTTCAACTACATCTTTCACTGACCTTGTAGAAGCTGAAAGAGAAAAATGTCAACATTCCAAAGCCATTGTCTCCTGTAAACAACAAGAACTGAACCCTCTTACAGAAAGAAAAAATAAATAAATCCATCAGTCCCAAATGAATTAGTGAGGCATGTTTATTAGCAAAGGTTTCTCATTTGAGTCCTACAATCTCTACAAGCACTGCCAAAATTTTTAATCCTAGAAAAGCGGATTGTTCATCCCATTCAGCTGACCAACTCTACCTTTCTCCCCTCAAAACAAGCTAACACCTTCTCTCTCCCAATAAAGCTAGCTAACTTCTCCATGAGAGGCCAAGGCCATGAATGGAGTTACTCAGCAATAGCTCTTTTCTCCTCACACAGAGCATTGACCTTTCTATCCATAGGTCTGGCTCTGTCTCTACTGGTTAGGTTTTTTTCCCTTTCACTAGCTTTCTCCATCACATCCCTCTTGGCCATGTTTTTGTCTTTGTATCTTCTGATGGCCTGCAAATACCTACCAAATCCTGAAATCAGTTGCAGTGCTTATGTGTGTCCACCAACTTTGCTGCTGAGTGACAATCACAAGTGACACTAATCTTTGGCTTCTTCACAGCTGCTGACCTCTGGAAAAGACTTCAAATGAGGGAAGTAAAAGTATTTCTTTTAAATTCACTGAAGTAACTTAGAACCTAGAGAAGCTTGTGAAAGAAAATGCACACAGACAGCATGCATTGATATCAGCTAACAGACTTTTGTAGCCTTTTCTCATCAGTAACAGATGTGTTAATTTTCAAGTCAACAAACCAACCAACCAAGCTGCTGAAAGAATTTCAAAAACAGTTCCGCTTGCCCACTCAGGCAACAAAAGCATATAAAGTGAAAAACAGCCCTGGATTTTGACTTGTGAAAGCCTCCCTGCTATCCCTGCACCCATTATCCATCATTTTTTCCCTCAACAGACCAGCCCTGCTCATTCACTGCTGCTCACGAGTCCTGGCTCCCAAGCACTTCTTCCTCACTCTTTTATTCTTCCTTTTTCTTGTCATCTTGCCCATGAGTCTAGGTTTAACTGTTCGGTTCCCCCGACACCACTCTGATGGATCAGAGGTGGAGAACATAAATGCTGCATATCTTATCATCTCGCTCAGGTTGGCAGCAAGGACAAAGGATGGAGTGGAGCAGGCATGTGGAGTGTATTGAGTGCCCTGCCCTTTGTCTGCTGATGGACAACATTGGTGCACCCCACCACTGGCCTTCAACCCACCATCACTCTGTGGAAGCTTTAGCTGAGAGCCTTTGCAGGCCCATGTCTGCAGCTTAAAGCTCACTCATGCTGGATGACCCAATAACCACCACCCCTGCAGCTCACAGAGACTCCCCCGTATGCTCAGCTAGATGGGAAGATGCACCTCAAGGGTATTACAATGTACAGAACTGAAATGGAAGCAGGCTGAAGTACACCATTCTAAAATGTGTACAAGCAATGTTGAATCCTTAGCACAAACTGTTTTCCCCTATAAATCCATTTCTCTCACTTTCACATCCCCTCCACCTCCCACTTCTGGAAAGGATGAAACTACCAGACACTTCATTGCATTACTTCTGAGCACTGCAGTTCCTGTTCTTCATCAGTTTATTGGAAAACATCACATATCACTAAACTTTTGCCTGAAAGAGCATTTTGTCTCTAACACAAAAAGCACTGAAACAATAGTGTGGATGGCAAACGAAAACAAGATTGCAGACAGGCTTACCTCTCAAACTAACAGAATTCCAGCCCATTTGCTCATGTTACACAAGTCTTTAGAGAGTCACATGCTAGGCACTCCTCTTGGTGTGTGATGGGTCACACAGCAGGGGCTGATACATGCATTTTTAACTAGTTATACCACAACACATTGAAATCCACTCCAAATCACAGGAACAGTCAATCTGTTCACCTGCAGAGTTTGGCACACTGCCTTCTCAGGCAGGAAGGCAGTGACTACATGCTGCCCTGAAACTTGAGACCATGGATACAAACGCCACAACATGGGAGTACAAAGCAGAGGCATTAGCCCCATTAGACTTGTGCAAGTCTGGAAATATCCTGTGCAAGTCAGAGACATTGAACGAATCTAGAGGAGAAAACAACCAGGCTCCACAGTGGTCACACCTTCAGCCCAGTTCCTGTCTGACTGGCCAGACCAGCATCCTCTCTGCTTTTATCCCTTAACTTCTGGGCTCAACTACAACCAACAGAGGACAACAATTATCACAGAATCCTAGAATCTTAAGGGTTGGAAGGGACCTCCAAGGATAAATACATATCTGAAAGTTTTATGGCCACTGGCAACTAGATAAACTGGCATGCCTGTGGTTAAAAAAAACCTTCAGATTCTCTCTTGACCTGCCAAGGTTTAATTAATCAGCACACTGGCAGCAAGACAGACATGTCACCATCTTCACATGGCTGCTGGGCTCCATGGAAGGAAGAGTGTTTGAGGACACAGGCCAAGAGCATTACAGCAGGAAACGTACCTCTAGAGATACTAAGTACAGAACATGGAATTCAGTTCCCCATGAAACAACTTTAGATTTGCATAATTTACAAAAGGAATGAGAAAAATTCATAACATATATGCAAATGTATGTGATAAAATATTAAGTTCTGCTCATTTGCAACTAAAACTATCATCACTTCCAGGGATTTAATCTCCTTGAGATCACCACAGAGTACCTGTATAAATTATTAGCCCAGTAGAAAAGAGAGTATATGTATCTGTGCCTTTGCAGAGAAAAAGGCCACAGCATCAGCTAAAATCTTTACAACATACGAGGGTATCTACAGAATGGGATCATGCAGCAGACAAAAGCAGAAGAAAAAGTACTGTATTGTTCCCACTGTTCAGTCTCGTAGGACTACTTAATCACTTGCTCTCTCAATAAGGAGCAGACAAACCCTAACCGTGTCCAGCCTGAGGCTAGCTCAACAGATGATGTGATCTAGCATACATCAGCATCTCTGGATTACCCCTTGCTCTTCTCTCAACTAGTCATTCCTCTCCCTACAAAAACCCTCCCTCTTGTTCTTGGGCACATCAACACACTCTCCCCTTGGGGAAATGTTTTGCCTTGCTGTCTCTTGAGCTGAAAAGCAGAACTCAGAAACACCAGTAACAACACTTTTAGCAGCACTGTTGGCATGTACTGGCTTGAAGTATCTGTCTGACTCCCCTAAAACAAAGGACATGGTCTCAGTGGTCCAACTGTTGTCTAGCTTTTTCTTTTCTTTTCTTTTTTTATTGATATTTGTCTTCACAGAACTTAATGAATAAAAGCAGGCATCACACCTAATTATTACTACAATTACTGCTAAATAATTAGTCAATTTAGCAAAGTAAAAATAAAATCTACAGTTTACAAAATGGATCACTCAGTAACAGGGACTGTCTTTATAGTTCAGACTGCCTAACATTGTTCTTTAAAATCATCACTTCATAAATCACAGATTTTAAATATAAGTTTTCTGTTACTGGTTTTAATTCAGTGTAATTTACATTGAATGCAAAATTAGCAAAGAATTCTTTCATAAAATTAAAAAAAATGTACAGATTTGCTCACATTCAGTAAACTCTACTCATTTGCACATTTGTCTAATTAGTTCTGGTGTCTCATAGGGTTAAAATAGGAAGAGAGATCACAATCAAAGTCAGTGTGATACACAGTTGAGCATAAAGATATCACCAAATACAGTTACTCTTAACAGATACTCTTAAACTGACTATGAGCAGAACTTCAACACTTGTCCCAAAAACTTCTTGATGTTCCACCTGCATCAAATATGTGCCCAAAGTGTTTCGTGGCAGGAAAAACATCCAACTCCATAGAAAGCATGGTAAAATTGTAGCTCTGCATTTCGTAAGCATGTCATTTAGCCTTACAATGTGGTAGAATACATTCTCTTTGAAACCCTCACTTCAGAATCTTCTGCCCAGCTTCCCCCTCACCCTCATCTGGGGGTAAGACTTCACTTTGCAACCTTTGTTGCAAATGCCACATGCTGCTAGTTTAAAAGGCCCCATTTGAGAAGCTGGGTATCTCAGTACATTTAACAACTGGAATTTAATTAAATTATGCCAATTCTTCACTTTGGTTTGTTGTGTTGTGTTTTTTTTTTTTAAAGATAAATTTAATACAAAACCACTATTTTATGTCATCATTTCTCATTTATGCAGGCAGTGCCAAAATTCAGAAGTCAAAATACACCAACCTCAGGTCCATCACGCAAACCTAACCCCATTTTGCTGTGCCCATGTGCTACCGTTATCATTCATTACATGAATGTATACTACCCTATCCTAAGGATTGTCTTAGTGGGCACACAAAGTACACATTTCTTGTGGAGCTGATTGTACCCGTTTATTAATCTCTATGAAAGTGGGATCTCAACACCTATCATGCAACTGTAAAACAAAGAAAGGGATGTGGAATCAGTATTTTCTCTTGATTTTTTTAAATGACTTTTAAAGAAAAAAGATATTTCAACACAAACACAAATCAGATAAGCCATAAACAATTACCATGTATTCCATTGCCTTTTAAAATTATTTTCTTTACATGAGCTATTGATACAGCACTGTTAAATATAGCAATTCTCCTTCTATCTGAAAGGTTTACATCTGTAAGCTTCCGAATTTCTACTGGAAGTCATCTAAAAGCAAACATGCTATCCCATCTAGAGCTCTCAGATCTTGTTAGGAGGGCATCTGAGCTTCTTCCCCTTTCAGAACTAGAAATCACCAAAATATATAAATCACCAAGAGTACATTACTTTAAAGTTAAATATCATTATACTATAATGATCTATGTACTTATTACGGCATCGTTCTTTCAAACTCCCTACAATAGTCAAATCTGTTTCAAAAACAGCATGTACAAAAAACACAAGATCTTAAGTAAGACTGAACTAAGTATCTACCATCTTGAGGTAATATAATCTCCTTTCTGCCCCTTTCCGAGCCCTCAAGTTAAAAAGTCTTATTGTGGAGAGAGGTTTACATAATAACATTTTGGTGACTACTCCTTTTATAACATCTCACAGAGATTTTATATATATATATATATATATATATATAAAATGCTAATATTTTACTCTTGTGATAGTGGTCAAGTGCAGCCTAACAGCTCTGTCTTCTGCAGTTGACAGCAAAAACTACTTTGCCTCAGGAATGCCTTAGGAATATCAAATAAAACATGGACTCTAAAGAAACGGACATTAATCAAACATATATATTTTATATATTGGTGTATACAAATGTAATACTGACAAATCCGGATGAGAAAAATAAAAAAAAAAAAAATCATATGCCCAGGCAGATTCCATCACCACCAATCATTTCAATATAGTTTAAACCTTATTCAGGCTCTGCCATAACTTTACGGGGGGGCAGGGGGGAAAAAAAAAGGCAATTCACAATAATTGGGAACATCCTTCTCAGAAACGGTGATTTTCCATGAATTCTCAGATTCTTACAGTGCTGTTTTTTCCAAAACACAAAATACCTTGGAAGTAGGATTCAACATATGTCTATAGAGCACAAACCTTATGTGTGGCCATAAAGATAACGTAACAGGTGAGTTGATGGTTCAATTCATCTCAAGAGGGCATATAAAGTTATAAACCATGCAGAGTTTCTCAATGTCTGTTATGTGCACAAGTATATGTTGCATCAGTCACTGCTTGACAAGCATACTCATGAACTCCACTCTATTTTTCCAGCTAACAGCCTAGAACCTTGTGCAACGAACAATATCTGTGACAGATGCCTTATCTGTATTTTTAACCTGCTCTCCATGTATGTAAACAGCAAAGACAGAACTATAGCAACACAGCACCAATGTAAGTAACATTACACAAAAGAACAATTAATAAAATCCCCTATATATGGTTAAAACATTGCTGCCAGTGTCCTCTATATGAGCCATACAGCGCTACTAAATCTAAAACAATGCCTAGCTTAAGCTGGAGACAAAGGCAGCCCTGAATACCTTGGCTGAGACCAGTATAGGTACAGCAACTATCACACAAGAGTTTGTGTAGTTTATTTCCTAAGGCAACTTCACATCAGAAACTCCGGATATCAAAAATAACTGGTAAATCGCTAATGTTGCCACAGTAGCGTTGACAATGCTTGGCTTAAGAACAAAAGAAAACTAATAACAACAAAACCCCAACATACACAAACACACACACTCTCACTCCCTAATGTTACATTGACATACTTAACGTTACGCATTTAGTGCTTGTATGCAATACTTCCTGAATGCTTTACTGAAGTACTCCAAGAAAAAGTGAGATAACGCCAAACTTCAATATGTTTCTGTCAATGTTGTGCTTGCATTAGAGATGATTACAGTGTTAGTAATGAAATACATAAAATTGCAAGATAGAATAGTGATTTGTTATCAGTCAATAAAACCCTTGCAAACAACTGTGACCATGGTTACATAAAACATCAGTATGAGAACATGCTGCACCTGCTGAAGGTAAAACCAGTAATTTACTAAGAATGTTAGAAGATAAAAAAAATGGTATTTAGCAGTAGAATCAATTACAACGCACACATGATTTTATTTCTTTATTTATATTCTCTTATTTAGCATTCCAGCAAATCTCTAAAGGTCCCTTCCAACTCCTACCGTTCTGGGATTCTGTGATCATGGAGCCCAACAGTTAACCCAGTACTGACATATCCAATCACTAAACCATGTTCCTCTGCACCACATCAACACATCTTTTAAGCATCTCCAGTGACGGTGACCCAACCACTTCCTTGGGCAGCCTGTTCCAATGCTTGACAATCTTTTGGGTAAAGAATTTGTTCATGTTTATCCAATCTAAATCTTCTCTGCAACAACTTGAGGCAACAAAAAAGGCTTGTCATCATAGGAATGTCTACCCATGCCATACAGAGAGATGCAAAAATGGTCCTAGTGCATAAGACCTGGAAGTAGCTATCAAGGGATTCATCTCAGCTCCAAGACTTAAGAAAAGCTTCAATATAAACTTCAGTGAGTGTAATGTATAGCTCATGTTGATTATAATATTGTTTCTGTGTTTCAGTCCTGAAACATGTACTTTCTTGATAGCAAAAAAAAAACCCCGATAGACTTGTAATGATATACTGGTCAATGGCACAGAGATCAAGACAGATTAGTCTTAACACAAGTAGGAATTCAATGAAAGTGGTATCAGCTTAGTCCTCAGCAGAGTATAGGATGTTCAGTTTTATTTATTTTTCGCAAATATGGATGTTTGAGACCTCCAGTTACACTGTGCATTGCTCAATGAGAAACCAAGTTTGAAGTTGGAAATTGGCCTCTTTTTCTGCTTAGGAACACAAAAGCAGTAGCTCTTCATGTATGATTCAGCTACACCACACCTGAAACACCACAGTCACTCTCTTCCAAAGGCTGCTTTTAGAACTAGGCAAGCTTTAGATTATTCTTCTTCAGCTTATCTATCCAGAAACTACGCCAAAACAAAACCGACAGAAGACACAAATGAACCTTATTTATACAGACAAAAGACAGTCTGAAGATTAACAGAAAAGATCTATTCAAAATTAATTATACCACTGGAAACTGAGAACAAGTCCACTGGAATTGTTTTAACTAGGTTAGATAGTCAGAAAAGAGAGTGTACAAGTTTGTCTTTTAGCCACCGTGTGGCTAGGAAAATATGCACTTAAGAGACATAGGAGAACAAAGAAATAAAGAAAACTCCATCATTCACCAATTTTGTCAAGAAAACTCTCATCCTGTTTAAATTAGGACTCTATCAGATTCAATATAACTAAAAGATAACACAACATAGGATTAGTAGTTCAGTCTACAAAATCAGTTCTAAACCAGAAAGAATACTGAGTGGCACACCATTATTTAAGTATGTGGAAGAATATAACACTCTTGTAATTTGTGTATAGAAAGTAAAGAAAAAAAAAATTTAAGATACTTTGTATTTCAGAATCATTGCATTTCATAACACACTTATTTGAACTTTCCATAACCAAATCTGACAATGCATAACACTGTTCTCAGCAAAATAAAAATTCCAATTTTCTTTGCAAGTAGACTCAGTTAAGCAGGATCCAATTTATAACATTAATATATCACCAAAACCCAAGATAGCATCTCAAAACAGTGTAATATAGAAGCCTTAGCTGTGTTTTACAAACACATTAATCGTGAACAGATTGAACAGGTCCATGGAAAAGTGATCCTTCATCCACATCTGTCTGATTTCCTTTCAATGTTTGATTAAATACTCTTAAAGCAATATTCTACATCATTTCCACCACGCTTTGACAAAGCTGTTAAGTAGACCCTGGTCTTCAGATGTTATTTTTCACACACTTCTGTGCAAGCAAAACATCAGTCAATGCATGACATACACTTTGGGTGCTCCCTTCTGCCACCACTACCAATGTAAAGGATTCCTGTTGCACTGCTGAATTTTCAAAGCACAGCAAGCTACAAATCAGACCTATGACTACATTAGCACAGCTTGCGCAGAAGTGGGTTTCCAGACCAAAGCAGGGGATTACAAGGACCAGGAGTAATGTTTTTAATGGTTTGGTGGGTTTCATTTCAAAATAGATATCACCTTGTCCTACAAACCAAACCTGCTTTGTTAGGTAGAATGCTAACTCACATTCCTGTTCTGTTTAGTTTTAAAAGAATCCAGTCAGTAGCTGGATGCTTTGTTGAGCCATTTTCTGATACAAACTGAGAAATAATGAAAACAATTAGGATAATCACCTCAAAAGCACACTTCTGACCTAACACACTAATGTCAACATGCTCCCAGTCACACTTCTCCACTTAAGGTTAAATCTTGATGTCAGTCAAGGAAAAACCATCCAGCAGATGGAGGCTTCAGCAATGGGCATTCTAGTACTCTGTCATCATAAACTAGAGGCAGAACTGAGCCTCTAATAGGAGAAAACTGTCAGTCGTTCTTCATAACCTGATCGCGTAAACTTGTCCCAAATCCCTGTACTTTTCACTGCTTGACCATATGCTTCCTTAGACCTAGACTGAAATCTCTTCCTTCATGTCCTTTCCTCAGCCCACACACTTTCCCCTCAGGATGCTCTCCGCTGACTTTGCTCATTTTCTCCTTAAACTAGCTGTGAGTAGACATTCACAGTAATGTTTCACATGGGCTTCCTATCCATCTGCTCAATTAACTAACTCTCCAAAAACTGAGGCTCCATCAGATCTAAAGTATAGCAAAGATGCTGAAAGTACAGAAGATATTCAAAGAGCGATTTTACAAAATATAAAGTGAGAAGGATTTCAGAGAATAAAGATGTCAGGGACAGAATGAAAACAGATATTGGAAAGTAGTACATGCAATGAAGAAATATGAGAAAAAGTGAAAAAATATATAGCAGAGATGCAGACAGTCATATGGCTAGGTTTATTTCATTAAAAAAAATCTAAAATACTATTATGCTATTCTAAACAAAGTGCTTCTCACTAACATGTCACAAAACCTTCAGTTTAATGATAAACTAAACTTATTGCAGAACTTGGGCTGGAGATGGAATGCAGCCAAGCTATTGCTCAGTAATAGTTACTACATTGTTTAATTGATCTACTTAATGCAAACTATGTATTAGTGCAATTTCTGAAGTGTAATGTACACATTTAAAAAAACCAGTGAAATGTAAAAATAACATGAACATACACCTTATTTTTATTCGTGTATGTCTTCATACTCATTCTCTTTGAAAAATTAAACTATTACTGTAAACTTCATTTCCAACAAACAGTTTTGTGTAAAGGAGAAAAGAAATATCTTTTATTTTCTCTGGCTTAGTAGGTTTTTGTTAGATGAACCTAACCTTACTCCAACTTTCACTCAGGGTAAAAGTGGTCCAACATTTGCTATCAAACTAAGAGTAGATATGGATTTTCTTTTCTATTGGTGATTAGGCATTTCTGAAAGCAGGTGGTAGTAATATGAAATTTTGCATCACTGTCTTTTGCTTTCAGCAAAAACTCTAACAGTAAAATGAGACAAAAGCTTAAAATAGCTCAATTTAATAAGAAATACAGAATTCCATGTTTACAGACTACAGAAAAGGCATCATTTGATGCCCTGCCCAGTAATGAATGTCAATTTGGGCACTGTTTCTTTATAACACCCTGGTCTCAAAGACAGGACGCATGCTGTTTTCTTCTCCTATATCCATTCCTTCCTACCCTTCTAGAAACCTCATTTTCTGTAGTCAAAGATACTGTTACAATCTTTTTTGACCCAACCTCTAAGACTACAAAAAATTTTTACAGGGATTTCCCTACTTTTGGGAAGACTCCTACATACTGTCAAAAATAGAGATCATTCACGTTAAAGCATCTGTCAAATCTAAGCAATCTGCTGTACAATATTTCTGTGTAAGAGTTTCTGCTGAAATTTTCAGTGATGCCTAAAGCAAATTCAGTTGCTCTGTTCCCATTACCTTAAAAACAAAAAAAAAAACCTTGACTACTTTCTGCTTCCAAGTATAACAGGTAGGAGGAAAAAAATAAAGCCCAGAGCAGCTTTAATGTGTCATCATTTTCAAGACAGTCAACACAACAACTCTGAGTGAATCTCCAGAGCAATGTAACAGTTTTAGGACAGATTTTTGCTTTTCAGTATATTGCATCATCTCCCCTAACTTAAAAGTAAATCAATATCCTAACTAAGATGTCTGAGGGCTTGACAATACAAGCATTGGAACAAGCCCTACATACAGTCCCTTGGAAGGGATCAAGGACTCTTTCTGCAGTTCCTATCCACCAGAAATCAGGGTCTCTTGTACTACATCTGGGAAAAAAAAAAAAGATGGAACACAAAATATCATAATCAGTTGAAACTATATCAGTAGATACAACATAATTCTACTACCATGAGTTTGTCTTATTCTGCCCCCACTCGCCACCCCTCCAGCTTCCTGTCCTCAAGTCTGTCATCTGATGAAACACAGATAACGGCATTCCAACAAAGGCTAAAAGAAACTTAGCTTGTGGTGTTTCAAATTTATCTGATAGAAAACTGTTTCACTACTTCCTCACACACATACTCTGTATTTCATAGTCCCCTTGAGTAAAAACAGAGAACTCCTCACGTAACTCCAAACTTTTTGAATTACTACAAAATAACACCACAATTCTGCAGTCAGCTCAAGATTTGTTCAGCTGTTATTGGATCTCCTATGTGATAATGATCAGCTTGATCCTCCCGATCATCAAGGAATGGTATTAAAGGTCTTCATACAATGATAAACAAGCATACTACTGAGCCACAGATGGTCAAAGACTGAAATAATCTTTCTTGTATTTAACTTCACCATAAATGTCTTCCTTGTTGCTAATCCCAAATTAAATAAAAGGCAGGTCTAGTCTGCACAAACATTGGTTCTTCTCAAAGCAAAAGCTGCCAAATAACTAGAGTAAGCATAAACACACTTATGTGTTTAACATCTATAGCTGTAATTCTCTAATACACTTCCAGGATACAAACTGGAGCCTACACTGTTTTGAATTGTATCAAAGTGAACAACCATCCATTACTTTAAGACAGACCTCTGCTTATAAAAACCTTTATTTTCCAAAATCCTGTAACATTCTATTCTTTCCTGAAAGACGACTGTTTTTACTCAGCCCGGCAAAAGATTTGTCCATATATGGACAACCCTGAAGACAACAAATGGCTCTTTTCCCAGTCTATTATCAAACCAGGAAATTAGACTGCCTGAGGTACTCTGCCTTACTTACTTGCTTCAGAGCTGAGAGGAAACATTCATGAGTGAGTCAATCATCCATTTTCACACGAAGGTGAACGGATGCTTTTCCTTTACAGCTTTAGCAGCACTGCCACCACCAATTATATAGAAGATTTAAGTCCTCACACACAGGTGTGAGATAAAGTGCTAATGATGAAGTTACACCACAGACAGCTGTGTCTGCTAGGGCTTTGCAGAAGGGAGAAAAAAAAATCCTAATAATTATAAAATTACAGAAAAATAATCACATATCAATAAATTCAGCAACAATGAAGAAGTGGAAACAGAAAGAAAGCAAAATCCCTATCCATTGTTAAGTAAAGCCTCAGACATTTGCCATTGCTAATATTTAAATCCAGTTCCAAATAAACCTTAAGTCTGAAAGATGCTACTGGTATGAAACACCTCATACTCAGGTGTCTTTTGCCTTTCCACAATCAGCTTGCAGTTGAATTCACTTTCTTCATTACGGAAACACATCTATGAGGAATCTATATTCTGAATAACTCTGAAAATTAAATTCAATGTCCAAAGAGCTTGAGACTTCCTAAAAAGAAATACCTAAGAAATATTGTCCTCCTTTCACACTGGAAATCCTGGAAAGAAACCACTCTCTCAGAGTAAATGCAACTGACTAGAAACTTTAGTGGTCGGCCAGTCTTTGCCTTTTTAAGCTGCAACAAAGGAAATGATTAAGGAAGCATTAAATCCTAAGTGCACCATAAAAGGCATCTACCAGAAAACTAGCTGCTATTTGCCATAAAGAACATGCCGTATTTACATGATAAAAAACACTGTTGTCCCTATATACTCCTAATATACTGACAAAAAGAACCTATCACAAGAAAAATGACCAGAGGTTGACATTTCAGCTCCTCAGACTGGCAGAACTTCTTTCAGAAACTTGAGTAGGTGGGACTGTGTCTCCTCAATGGAAAAACATGAACTGATGTGTCATCATCTATTTTTGTTTTGTTGGGATTTTTTAAATCTATCTCTCTGCCAGAAAATTCCTTATTGCCCCTTCCATTTCTTGATGTCTCAATTGTCTTTCCAGCTATGTTTATTTTCTGATTGGCAAGGAAACTATGAAATTCTATCTTGTTTCTTTTATATGCTTTCTTGCTCCCTTCCGTTTTCCTCCTATTAACACATCCTGCATGCGTTAATCTTTCAAAGTACACTTAGCAGTAGAATCAAGCAGCATTAGTCAATGCAATAAATTGCTTTAAGATGGCTACTTTAAGCAGTCACAGAATTTTAACTGCTAGAGACTCACCATCTTTTTGAGAAATAGTAGAAATGGTTACCTATGAAACTGCCAATCTCACTCCTTTGATATCTGCTCTCCTTTGACAGAGCTGACAACATGGGGGAAGCATTTGGGCTTTCAGAGTCTGAAATGGAGTTGTGATCGGATAATAAAAAAAAAAAAAAAACAAAAAAAACCTCTTCCTCAAATACTGCAACTACTAAGAGGCTGTAGCAGGAATCAATTAAAACATACAAGAAGTTTTGGAAGAAGGAAAGGTCACTGAAAGCTCTCTCACCCTTAGAGCAGATAATCCTAATAGGGGAGTAAAAAGCCATCATTGTGTCCCATTCTCTATTTTAAAGAGTATGCACAGGTCAGTTTATATTGTTAAAAATAGCAGTATCAGCATTTGATAGTACTTTGTTTCTTTCCCTAGCTTACACCAGCTGCCCACCTTCTACATGAACGATACATGGGAATTTGACAAGGGTAAAACAATTTAGTGCAGAAAAACATATTTACCACAAATCTAAATCTAAACTATGCATAACTTAAAATCAGCAAGGGAAAGTAGGTGACTAAGCAAGACTACAACAGTTCTTACAGTTCACAATTTAACAACAGCATTTCCCTTCCTCCTTTTGACTATTAAATCAGACAGATGGAAGGTTACTTCATCTGCCCAGCACTGTAGTCTGCTTTGGAATGTCACAGCACTGAAAAACAACTGCTGTCTAAATAAAATTATATAAATACCAAAAGAAAAACTGTAGAGTGGTAAACTAGTTTACAATTGTATATTGGACTCCAGTCTCTGAAATGCAACTAACAGCACTGTTTCCCCATCACAGCCTCAGAAACAGCAACTATCATTTCTTTTCACAAAGTCTGCTGATTTTCAAATGTGTCACAAGCCCATCTGTTGAGTAAAAGAAAGTCTCTGTAACTTTTAAAAGAGAGTCAGGAAAATTAAGCTGCATTCAGGTCAAATATAGCAAGTGCTTGAGTACGAACTGTTGCTGTGAGCTGAGCTAGAAGGATAAAAGGTCTTCAATATGCTGTAAACCAGGGTTTTTTTTTTTCCTTGAAAAACAGCAGATTCTTGCTTTCACCTGTCAAGTAAAAAAAAACCTCAAATACAATGAACTAAAGTATCCTTAGAAATCAAATATTCTGGTTTGTGCAGTTCCAGTGAGCTTTCTTCAAAACTTGAAATGAAGTTATTTAAATCAATCATCCTTATCCAAATTACTATCCTAGAAGCTTTTCAGTGTGTTTGTTAAGGGAGCTTTGATGGTCTGCTTCCACAACTGTCCCAAAAAAAAAAAAAATGCTGACAAACTTTCAGCCCTGAACATTGCACAACTGTCTGAAGCACAAGCAGGGAGTTGCCTGTCTGCAGCATCGGATCAGGAGAACCATCTCTATGCTCTAATATTCCAACTGCGACATGATCATTTTTAAGACTTAACACAAACACTGGGAAACAAAAAGTCAGTTTCAAGTCTAAAATGTAACCTATGATTCATAAGTACACCTCTACTGTATTTCATGATGGGTGCTTCTATGTTCAACATCTACTTAATGTTTAGTTTTCTCAAAAACCTCTGTACCTTCACAGTTCTTTCATAAGCAAAACATGAGTCGCCATTCCACCCCCTCAAAGTGCAGGCCAGCAGAGAAAAAGGCCGTATTGTTTATCATGGGGGAGGTGATGAAGGAAAGGTATCTTCCATCTTCTGTCGGACATGCATGTAAAGAGAAAACGGCAGTAGAGATGTGTAGAGTTTTATTAGAAAAACCCATCACCATTTTCAGTTCCCTCCTTTCCCTTGATTTCCATTTTCTTTATAAACACAGAACGCAGTTCATGCCCTTGAGCTTGTGCCAATGTATGATTTTACAGAAAGGCCATGTGAAAAACTTAGTGGTTCAATACAATTTAAATGAAAAAAGAAAAAAAACAAACAAAAAAAACCAAGTAAGAGGATTAAAGTTGAGATTGCTATGAAGCAGGAACTGATCACGTCAACATCTGAAAGGAGAAAATTTTCACCAATTTAACATACCTTATTCATTAGTTCAGACCACCCACAGTGTGCTTTCAAGTTAATTTTCCTGAAATCAGAATCTAAACCAGTCGTTTAATTCACAAATCATTTTGAGACATATCATCTCATTTAAAAGAAAAAAGTCTATTTGAAAAAAAAAAATCTATCTACTTCTCTCATCTGTGAGTCCAACTCTGCTTAGAGAGTTTTATTGGGATTTGAGTTGCAAATACATCTCCAGTCTGGAAAAATTAACAACCACAGAATGACCATAAAGAGAATAAATATCTTCAAGCTGTTGCAAAAACATACTTTGTTTTATTTTACAAAATCATTTTATCCTACTGTTTTCAAACCACTTGTAGAAGTTTTCTTCAGCAAGATTTATGCAGAGTTATGCATATAAAACCTGACTACTGAGACTTCTGCCCTACAGCATACAGAAAGAATAATTGTCTGTCTAGTTACCATTCCTTTCCTATCAAAGCTGTCACGAGTTTCATCCAGTGGCTTTCAAACTTCCTTGAGATCATGGGCTATGAAAAAGCACAAGTAATTACCATCATTTTTAATAATACAGAGCCATCAGAGTACGATTATAATCAAGAAAGAGGAGAACCTTTGCAAGTAGTCATTTTTTGCTGCCGTATCTGCATATATAAATAAAAGTGTCTAAATAAAGTTCTACAGAAAGACACCACAATATCACAGGTCTAGCTGAACTCTGAAAACATCTGTGTGATCAAAGTGTCTGTACACAGGAAGGACTTTTTTGCTCTACATTTTTTTCATTATCTGTTTACCTGCCTGCCCCCTATACCACCGTCACTTTAATTCCATCAAAAATCAGATGAAGTTACTAAGCACCAAACCTATACTCTACTCCACTGCTATAATCCCTACCAAAATTAAGGATGAAAAAGAACAACTAAGGGAAGGCTCTTTGCTTTGGAGTGTTCCTGGTCACAAATTTCATTACACCTATTTCCTCTACAAGTTACCACTAAGGTAAATTTCTGCATGTTTTATTCTAACAGCTGTAACCAGATGAAAACATCTGGACACCTCATGTATTCAGACCAAGCACTAGGATAACACAGAGCTCATGCTCTTCCGTATATTACCATAACTTAATTTTTTCTGAAGTCAGCACATGGGAGGACATGTCAAAAAAATAGCACCAACAGTCATCATTTTCCAGAGGTCAAAAAATAATGTTCAGACGTAGACACTGAACACTTCTGGTTTGAATTGTTGAAAAGAATGCAGAGCATTCTGCAAGTGATGAAATTAAATGTGTTTCTACTTCAGATTAAACGAGTTTTTACACACAATTGTTAAAACAGTCAGTAAAACAGCAAAATAATTTGGCTTAAACATATATTGTTGCAGCAGATAGAAAAAGGTGACAGTATTCCAACTTCATTCATTTTAGTTTCTAAAACAGACTGATAGGAACTAATACATCTTCATCAGGAAAAAATATTCCTGACAAGATCTATTTGAAGAATTTATCTATCAAGTTCATCCAGCATTATGCACCTAACCTCTTTTGCTGTATCAATTATGTTTATTCCCGGTTTAGTCTGCAGAGGAAGAGACTAGAAAATTTGTTGAAATCAGATTTGTCTGTGTCATATTTCAAAATAGTTTGGAAAAATACTCTTCCCGAACAAAAAACTTTCAACACTGCTCTGAGAGACCAATATCATTGGAATCAGATTTACAAAGCGTGACCAACCTGCTACAACAAAAAGATCAAATGATTGGAGTAGACATCATAGCAGCTGAAGTCAATGACAAATCTTGCATTAAACAGAGCAGAGCTGTGATTTTGTTCTTCTTCTAGGGAACAAAAATACACTACATCAGTTGAGGCGCACTTCCCATCACAATGACACAATTGCAAAGTCCATTGGTAAATTACACTTGAGAAAGAAGCTAATGAAAACATCAGTGACCTCTCCCTCAGAAGCTATGTATCTTTGCCTTGAGCATAAAACACTAAGAATTTTAGGAATCCAAAGAAATTAGAGCCATCATTAACAGAATCTCAATGTTACAGAGCTAATAAAGATGCAACAAAAACACAACAAATCTTTAGAAGGTAAAAAGAAACAAAATATGCAACCATCTTACTATCTCTTCTGATATAAAACTTACTCCTACAAATATACATTAACCTTATAACTAACTGCAACACAATTTGATCAAACAATACATTTATTGGATGAGGTGGACTGAAGCATCTTCTTTTGACTGAAGTATCTCCCTTACAAGGAAAGGTTGCCGGAACTGGGGCTGTTTAGTGTGGAAAAGAGGAGACTGAGGGAAGATCTTATTAACACTTAAAAATATCTAAAGGGTGGGTGTCAGGAGGTTGGGGCATCCTTTTTTTTTCTATAGTAGCTAGCAACAGGACCAGGGGTAATGGGATGAAGCTGGAACACAAAAAGTTCCATTTAAATATAAGAAAAAACTATTTTACCGTGAGGATGACGGAGCACTGGCACAAGCTGCCCAAAGGGGTTGTGGAGTATCCTTCCTTGGAAGTCTTCAACACTGGCCTGGACACGTTCCTGTGCGACCTGATCTAGTTGGAGCTGCTTCTGCAGGGGGGTTGGACTAGATCTCTAAAGGTCCCTTCCAACCCTACCATTCTGGGATTCTACGAGTTCATGAAAAACAACTATAAACCATAGAGATATGGATGAGTGGCCTCTAAAAGAGAATAAAAGGTCTGTCTAACTTATGAGATACAAGAAATTCAAGGCAGCATGAAGGCTAGGCAGAAAGAAATGGGTTCAGGAAGGTTCTACATGTAATTTGCAGAGTACATGCTGAATGGCAACATAGGAAGGTATCGGTAACTATAACCTAGGTTGAAGACACATTCTTTTACAGTCTCTATACTATTTAAAAAAGCTTCTCTATATCTCATTATTTTCATCTTTTACTGATACTTCTCGCAAAAACCACTATCACTTTGAAGTTAAGAGATTTCACGAAGAGTTTCCAACTGATGCAAAGATGCAGGTTTGAGTTACAAAAACATCTACAAAAAAATTATGTTACCAAACTGCAATTCTCACTCAGTACAGCTTAATACAGTTCTCCCTCGGTATGGCTTAATCCTTCACTCTAAGCCAACACTAACTGCAGCACAATTAGCTGTGGCCAGACCCTACCAGTAAACAAAGAGGAGGAAGAAACTGTGTTCTGAAACTCGGAGCAAATTCAAATTAAAGAGTGACTAAAACAGCTGCAAATTCTAATACTCAAGATCAATAAATAAGGCAGATAATGGGAAGTGATCAAAAAACTATGAATTGCAAATACAGTCTAGAAGTATGTGAAGGGTATCTTCTATTCTATCTTATCTTTCATCTTTTTTGTCCCCTCAGTCTTACTGACACTGGTGAGGAAAATTTGTCATCTTTATTGTTCTTGCCATTTCTCCACTAATATAACACTATTTGCTAAAACACTAATTCTTCTCTGAATGAAAATGTTTCTTAGAACATGGCAGCAGCAGAAGTGTATCTAACCAAAACTAATCATTATCCCACTTCATGGTTTTAATAAAAGCACATTTAAACTGTTTTCTCTGTTGGCCTTGAAGAGAATGATGCACCATTTTGATTTTCATTCATCCTAGATCCTCAGTGTCTGGGAGCTGCTTACAGAAAAAGACAAACACAGGAACAAATTAAGTCATGGGAAGCTACAGGAACATTTTCCTTGGATCATTAAAGCAATGTTGCCTGGTGAGGGATCCTCAGATTAGAAGCCAGGTCATGGAGTATTATTCTGGTTCTGCCAGTTTGTACTTTGTAGTCATGTCATCTAATTTTAAGTGGTTTTCCCCATCTGCTTGGAAAGATGACAGAGGTGTCCACATTGTCTAGACAACCTCTTATTTTAGAAAACTTCTTGGTTAGTTGTGTCATCTAATCTTTGCTCGCTCAGCATTTGGCACAGGATAAAGGTGGTGATTATCATTATCTACAAAACTAGTGAATATTCCTGTACTTCTGTCTAATCCCTTTTGCATTCTTCACTAATATGCAAGTGACAAGATTCTACTACTGACCTATAACACACACACAAAAAAAAAAAAAAAAAAAAAAGTTTAATGCCCACAAAATTTTCATGCAACTACCACCAGCAGAAAACCTTGTACGACAACAAGCAATTCCACGCTCTGTGGAAGATCTTCACCATAGCATTAGATTCAAGGTTTACCAAGAAAAAAAGACACCAAGTAATACTTCCTGTCATCTACATCATGCAGCCTCTGGGCTAGGTAAAGTGCTGGGCAAGCAAAGCAAAAGCCCTGTGGGAAAAAGCAAATACCAAAGCAAGAAAACACTGAGCATGCAAGTAGAGACCTTCATAAAGCTGACTTACAAGATGGCAAAATCTACCATAGATTGATGATGCTATTTCCCCATCTCTAAAGGACACTTACACCTTAAATAACACATTTGAAACATGCACTTCCAACTTCTTTACAGAAGTTTATGAACCCTTTAAGGCATACATCTTCTTCCTTTTAAATCTTGGTTTGTTTTCATTGAGAGCAACTCTTTAACCTAGATCACCATGATGAATGTGCCTGCACAAGGGAGGAGTATACATTTGTAGGAAAGAGCAGCCTTAAGGAAGAAGAATTAGGCCATTTCTTTAAACAGGAGAGTTAGTTTATGAGAACTTCAAATGACCATGAAACTCTGTCGTAACTCTATCAAGTACAGCTAAGCTGGTCTAAGATGAGCTCCTGATGAAAGAAGTTATCCTCTCATCAGCTCCCAGGAATATGCTGATGTGGCTTGTTTTCCCATCAGTGCTGGTAATTCTCTAACTCTACAGTAAACTTGTTCAGGAAGTTAACCAGCAGAAAACTTAGCCTACACCAGAGAGAGTCAACAGGCACCTACCTTCTCAGCTTCCTGAAACAGCTTGCTTTGGGATCAGACATGTTCCAGCAGTAACACACAAAGTGTTAACAAGGCAAGCAGGTGTAACAGTTTCGGTTCTCATTGCTCCTAAGAGCCTCTTGCAATCTGCTACTAGAGGTTACCAGCATTGGATTAGTACCAAAGGTCGCTTTTGCCATTCTTCATTAAGTAGAGCAGCCTACAACTCGATATATTAGCAAACATTCACTTCAGGTTAGGAAACCAATGTGCTCGAACCTTTCTTCTGCTATCTCTGTTGAGCCAGTAGTGACTTCAAGCAGATAAGCATAGGTCAGGTATCTCAGCTGCCACTAATAGATCTGCCAGAGCTTATCTCTGAGAAGCCTAAAACCTTTCAATATCATATTAGTTTAATGCAATAAAAAAAGTCTTTGTATAGAATTTCAAATCAGTTTGACAACTCAGTTTTAAGTTCCAAAGTGAAGTTCAGCACAGGACATTATAGTTAAACAAAGTCTTAGCAACTCATGTTCTGTTAGCAAGAGAATTTAAATATCCCAATATTGTCAAATACAAACTGTGTGACTGTCCCTGTGGTTTTGATACATATAACTGATTACAGCTTACTTACCATTCCTTTCCTCTCCATAAACACCAAAAGAATTGTTGTCAAACAAGAAAAACAAAAACCTCCTTTAAAAAACAAAAGTGTTTCTTGGCACAGCAGAAGGCCTAGTTGCTTTGATTCAAGCACAAGTTGTTAAAACAAGATGTTGCAAAGTGCTATGGGAATAGTTTAACATTTTTTTATGAAGGTACACATTGCTGAATGAAGAAAAACAAACAAAAAAATAAGCCTTGCAGTTAAATCAGAAGGCAATAACTGCAACATCACCTTGTAAACAAGAATCAAGGCTTATCATGGACAAGCAAGGGTCACCATCAGCAAAGTAACCAGCCACAGTGATGCTAGATATACTCACAATGTAACCATGGCTAGAACCATCCAGGACGATTTATGTTAAGAGACAAAGAAGAGGCATGTGCTCTACATGTAGTCAGATTTATGCTTTCATAAACTGCTACAAAAACCAGGAAGAAAGAAAAAAGAAAAAAGAAAAAAGAGAAAAGAGAAAAAGAAAAAAGCAGAACACCAAAACTTTCAGAGTGACCTAGTAAAATAGTGGTAAAAGACACAGCCAGCTGGCATACACAACAGATTTTCAGATAGCAATTAGCAGATCAGTGAACATTAAACTACAATAAGTGAAGAATTAAAAGTTCCTCTCTACATTCATGTAGGTATGTAAAATTCACTTAGCACCCTTTATGTTGTTACTAAAAAGAGGGGAAAAATTTAGTTAAACAGAAAGCACTTAGAACATTAAAAAGAAAAATAAGCCTCACATTTTAAATACCTGTAATCTTACATTTCAGTGATTATTTGCTGGGAGATATTTACATATCAAGTCTTTTATCTACCCCAAAAGAAATGTCTCAGACTTTATAAATAGTTTTCCCTACAAGGATCACCATTTTCTTCAGCTGTAATCACATTCCTTTGAGCAATAAAAATATTAAACTTGTCTTGAAATTCCAGTCTTCTCCTTTTTCTACTTCTGGTTTCTACCCCTTCAATTCTACTGCTAAAAATTGATAAGCCTCCATAATTTTTCATTAACATAAGAGATGCAATTTCACCACACACATACTTCATTTATTCTTGTCAACTGACAAACTTTGTGTCTCTTCATTCCCCTATGAACATTCATTTACATATTTTAGCCACAACTTATAAGAAACCTTGTAAAGCAACAAGTTGAGGCCACAAAGATGGACAAGGTAAATAATTGCCCTTAGTCAGGCAGCAAGCCATGTTCTCCAGCAATGGTCCCTTATTCACTGGACGTATCTTTCATTTGGGGCTTTGCAGAACCTGTGAATCATTTGCTAGGAGAACTTAAACTGTAAAAGCAAGGTCTGCTGTGGTGCCACAAACAGTATAAAGATTACCAGTCCATACGGCTGCATCCTTACGTAGGTGAATAACACATCCCGGAGTCTGTTCTCTAGTCACAAAGTAAAGGGGCATGACACAGTTTGTGTCCATAAAGCTAAATTCTTCTCCTTACACAAAGTCAGAAGAAACAAGTACCATTCTGACCACCTTTTGGAAATAGCTCCCCCTTTGCTTTCTCCCAAGACATATGCAGGCAGTTAGGTATCAATCTAAACTGGACCAAGGAGCATGCTAAAAATCAAGCAGTATGAACACTCCTAGAGCTTAAGCCCACATCTTCTCTGCTTAGTTCAAAAGTATAAAAACTGTATACAAAAATGAAAGAAACGGGTAATCTACAAACACATTCCTACCTACAAACAGCCTATGAAAGCTCCTAAAACATGTCAGATGATTCTGTTTTCTCCACCACCACAACAGCTAAGACATTGAAAGGAAGAAGTTGTTCAACTAAGTTGAAAGGGGAAGGTGCTCCTCCATGAACATTGCAGACTGCAGGTCACCCATACTGTGTCCTCTTGAAAGCACTTCTCACAGGGATATCTCTAACCACAAGACCCTCTTGCATTCATAATCATGAACTGAAAGCCACAGAAATCCCTTTAAGACTCAAGAGTCATGAAAATGCAAATTCTTGAGGGCAATTGTCTCACAAGTCTTCACTGATGAAAACTGAAATCTGAAGGAACAGGAACAGTGAGACATATACACAGAAAACCAATTTGCTCACAAGCATGAGATACAGGAGTCTGGCATGACGAAACATGACCATAATGGCGAAGGCAGTGCCTCTTTTGAGAACGATGAGTTCAGTTTCCTGTTACATCAAACAGTAACTTTCATCAGTCCTACGTTTGCTTAAAAAAGCAAGGAAAAAAAAATCTACTGACATCACACAGTTAGGGCTGGACAGACAGTGGCAGATTAGGAAATACAATGAGTCACTGCAAATACAGAACACATAGCAAGAGTTTTCCAACTGCCATGAAAAATTCAGCTTTACAAAAAAAAAAAAAAAAAAAGATAACACCGGCAAAGTGAACTACAGCAGAAGAGTAACCATAGTGCAGTGCTTTCATATGACCAAAGCAGTTGGGGAAAATAAGAACTTTGGGGAAAAAGACAGGATAAGGCACAGGCCCACTGCAGGAAGAAACAAAGTCAACACAATTCAGAAATCAAGAAGGAAACATCAGCTAAAATAAGCTGATGGGTGGACAAGGAGGAAATAATACTAAGACAAAAATACAGATACAACTGAAAGAAAGAGAAAGGCATGCAAAGAAATCACAGCAGACAGAGCGATGTTCCAAGAAAGAATTCACTCTGGAGAAGTTGCCAAGGTATCTGTATAGGCATGAAAGAAAACTAAAATATAAACACACCAAAAAATACCACTGTAAGTATAAGAACAAGTTATCATAAACTTCACTTCTATGTCATTAGCAAAAACCTAAGGCATACATTTTAAAATTTTTTTTTTAGGATGTTAAAAATCCTTAGAAGACAAGTTAGTTGCTTTACCCAGTTTGGAAATAAAATAAAATATGACACTATGGAAGAAATACAATGGGGATACAAAAAATGGGCAGTGAGGAAAAGTATAAAAGAACAAACAGGATGTACACTTAGCCACCATTATTCAGGCTAAACAACACCTTATTCTCTGAGCCAGCAGAACGTCCCAATGTTGCAGAAATGCTCCTTAAGAAAGTGGCATCCTTCCTGCTAATTAAGAAATTTTACCACAGGGTGAAGCGAAGTAAATAATATTAAGGTGAACATGTTAATGCTTGTCAACAGCTAAAAATATCTTTTTGGATATATATGGATCAGAAGGATTAGAGATGCCACATTTCTTTACAAAGTTATCGTCATTTTGGATGCAAAAGTTTTCTTTCTTTTAGGAACTATTTGTGGCTTGACATTAGGGGATTTCTTTTTGATGGAAGTAGAAGGATAAGAGGAAGGAAGAATGCTGGAATTATTAGCAGATGAATAAACTTTGTTAAAAGAAGAACAGCTGAGCTGCACAGGAGTTGGTTGACAATGCAGAAACAAGGAATCGGATCAATAAGTGCAAATGAAAGCACTAAATCTTCAGTTTCCAGACGTAAAGTGGATTAACTGGTCTCAGATCCTGACAATCTCTTCTTTGGTTCACAGCATCAAAGAAGGTGAGATTACTACTGCTGCTCCTATGTGGAGTTTTTAAATTATTATTTGAATTAGAAACCACTAAAATGAGTATAACTTCTCTAAAGGCAGTCGGTAACATCCAAAAGCCTTCTCTTTAGGTGTTCTTGAGACAGACTACTTATAGAAAGCAATACAGAGACCTCAATTCTATTCACCCATAAGATTTGGCACCTCTCAATGATGTGACTTGTTTTGTTAAAAGTCTCACTCACAGAGACTAAAATGTTCTATCAATCTATTTTTTAAAAGAATACGAAACTCAGAAACACAGTATTTTTTTCTTCTCAATGCCACCTATGACAAGGAGTTGGGAATTAAGAAAGCTTCCTGTGGCGATAAATCATGGAGAAGCAGATATACAAAAAGAACTCTGAAATAAAGAAATTCCTGGTAAATATGTAAATTACTCACTTTTTTAAACTAATTCATACTCTTGCCAATTTTTTTTCCCCTCAGAACATAATTAGCATACTTCTAAGCTGAAGTAAAGCATTCTCAGTGTGCACGAACAGTAAACATGAATTTATCAATTTACCATAAAAAATTTAAAACTTGTTAACCAGACTGTCCTTCTCCCTTGCAAAAACAAACACATTGTGAGCATTTCAGAATGTTCACTTGTTAATAAAGTCACAATTGCGAGTCTGTTACCTGCCTTTTGAATTGTCTCATTTGAGCGTGCAACACATCAATACATTGTCTGGCATAGCGGAAGCCAAAGTCTTCTATAAACATCAGCCAGGCTGGTTCCTCCCACACTAATTATGACAGCCTGACAAGAAGTGATGATGAAACCACAGAAATACGCCACTTGCTCATAAGCATCTAAAAAGGAGACAAGGCAGGGGTGGGGGAAGCCCACCTCCCAGGATGAAAATCCTGCTTCCTCACCTTGAAATGAATTAGAAAGAAAAAAATAGCACTGTTTAATAGAAAAGGTCAAAGTTGAGGTTTGATTCAACACAGTTGCCATGTTCAACCACATCGACCCATCATATCCCAGACAAGAGAGGCTGAGCTACTACAAGAGCCTTCAGACGGCAAAGGAAAGAAGTACTACAAGGAGCTGTCATTCTTCAAACTCTGTCAGTAGGAAGCCAAGTATCAGCACAAGTGAGAACATGTTACATAGCAAAGTCCATAACTTTAGCAGAAATATCAATATGAAACACTGAAGAATTTTAACAATAACTGACACTCAATAATACATATAGCAATCCTTGTACGTAGACTCTGAAGTTCCTAAGAATTATCTTTTGGAGTACTATAAATATTTTGAATGCCTACTGCTATATACTAGCGTAACACAACCAATATCATAACAAATTATCCATTACATTACTTTGAGTGCATCCTTGTAGCTAATTATGTAAGTCGAACTCATGAATGACAGTTTGGGTTGTTTGCTATTTTTTTTTAACATAACAAAAGATAGTATAGCTATTTAGGTTTTGCCACAGCCGTTCTTAAAAGCTGGGCAGTAAGTTTGTTACAACAAATGAAACAGATAACTAAATCTTTTGGAACAATATATGAATTTCTATTTCTGTGATACTTACTGGTGAAGATGTCACCCATGTACCAAAACATTCAAATGCAAGGTGTAATCAAAAATTAAAACATCGCTCCATAAAACAGGTAGCAAATTTTCCATTCCTGCAATTACTGTTTCTTTATTTAACAACTATAGATCCTTTTTGCATTTTAAACACAGACTGAAATGCAATACATATTAACACTCATTTTATAAAACAGGAAAGGAAGAGTAGATTCAGTAACAAAGTTCAAGTACAGGTACTTGTAATTGAAACAGCCAGCAGAGGGAGTATAAAAACAAAATTCTAGGAAAAAATAAATCCATTCTTCTTCTTCCCTTACAATCTTAGCTTTCCTTTAGAATATAATACTAGTGACAAAAGTGCAAAAGCTAGAATATTGTAAAAAGCATTTAAAGTATTAAAGATAATTACTTGAAACGGAAATTATTTTTAAAGAAGCATGAAGAAAATAGCTCAAATTAGCCTCAATGAACTGAAACACAATTTTAATCACAGAGTTAATATTGACCAACAAGCTTTGTAAGTCATTTCTAAGTCATAAATCCACACATACATGCAGATTCTAATTCTTTTTTTCCGAATCTAAAACTAAGTTCAGGATTTGAGACCACGGAGGGAATGTAGGTATAATCTATTTGTATGAGAATACAGCACAAAATCTTAACATTTAACACAAAGTACCTTTGTACTGATCTGCACTACAGAAGGCTTGAAGTGAGTAAGCCAAGAATATGCCTGAGATCCTTAGTGGGCATGAGCATTTACATAACTCTTTCAAAATCAAGTCATTAGGTCAATGTATATGCTGAAATAAATAAAAACTCTTCTTCACACTTTCAGGTTTTCAACGCGTCCAGCTGATGAGCATGGCTTAAACATGAGCAAAAGAAGGCAGGGTATGAACAAGGTGATTCGAGCTCTGAGACTTGTGTTATAATCTTAAACGAGCTGACATTCTCCTCAAACAAGTGACAAAAAGAAATCATCTCCCAGTTCACCTGCTATATCCCACCATGCATAGTCACACCTTCCACAGCCCATTTTACACTAGAAGCAAGCTTACTGAGTTAACAGTGAAGAAGTTACCTCTTTTCTCAAGGCCTATGAGCACTAGGTACCCCCAAGCCAAAGGCAAACAGGCAGCAGAGCTGAGAAGTCAAAGGGACAGAGGATTAGTTATTTCACACGCAAACCACATGCCTTACAGACAACCACTAAAAAAAAAAACCACCTGGCTTGGACAAACAAGCCCTCCTTAATCGTTCACTGCTTGTGCTCACAGAGTTTCCATTCTCTTTCCATGCCTTGTCTTGCCTATATATTGGTCTATTATCTCTCTAAATAGAATAGTAGTGCTTCAGGACAGGATGCACGGTCTATACATTAAAGCAAAACATGGTATTATGAAACATGAGTCCCAATGGGAGTCATTGAATGACATCACTTATCATCACAACTATACAGTGCTTTAGCGACAATTTTGCTTTCAATTAACATGCACCCAGAATCCCTGGAGTGAAAACTAGAGACAATTCCATTTTCTACATCAGCATCATCTACTTTTAAGGATGATTTAATTGCAAAACCAAACCCTATCCACCTTTACACATGGGATTCATTGCTGAAGATCAGCATTTAGCTTACAAAACCCTGATTGCAAGTAATGAATACATAGACCAGGGAAAAAAGAGTCATGCCAAAATTAAGTTTCCCATTAGCACAGGTAACAAGAATACTTTGAACTACATTTAAACCTTAATTGCTATTTTCTTCCACTACTACACAACTTACTACATCTCCTCTTTTTTAGCATACTACTCAATTAGAAAGTCACAGTATCTGTCATATGAAGGTGCAAGGATAAACTTGCTGCATTAAAAAAAAAGGTGCCAGATAAAAAGTAAGTCTGTATAAAATATCAATAGTCTGTTAATAGTCCAACAAGCACAATGCCCCCATGCTCTAAAACACTCATACCTGTAAGAAGACTCATGGGATGCAGACGAAATACGCTACACACGTGCAGCTTGAGAGATCTTGAATGTAAAAGGAACATGAGATGCTCCCCTGAAGGGAAGACATTTCACAGATCAGCCAGTTGCAGTATGCTAAATCTGGTAGAACTCCACTGGAGAATAGATCCAGAATGTCAGATACTAAAAGTTTCTCAACATAGTATGTTATGCACCAAATTACAGATTATAAACAGTTAAGAGAAACATTACACACCACACAAAGTTCATGAAAGCTTCTGCAGTCCCACCCATTGCTTTGTTATGAATCCTTAAAACAAAAATAGACAGACATAGCACAAACTGAGTATTGTAGAATGTAAAATTTTAATATCACTAAGCAGCTTCTAACAAGATCCTAAGCATTCAAGTCAAAAAGAGCTCAGAGAAAGAAGAATGCATCTCTAGCGATTTTGTTGTTTTACAGTTTTGAGGATTCTGTTAAGTCAATTTTAAATCTCCCTTCCAAAAGAGCTCATCTCAATTCTCTTCCCTGCAAGTACTCCTCAGTTTCCTTGTAAAAATATTTATAGATGTTTTTGTCTTTGAAGTCAAACAGAATATGTATGTGTATATATAGATTATATATACATACACACATATTATTTGCATATACAATTTAGAACCTAAAATACAATTCAGGAAACAAAAGCTATGAGATGCAGCACATTATCTTCATTATTCTACATGATCTCATCCTCTTCAAAACAATAATAGCCTTCCGGCAGCACTGTAACCAGGACTGTGCACAGCACTCCAAACAGTTAGACAAGTGCTCTTTGCAGTAGCTGCACTGGAACTGAATAGTATCTTGTTTGGCTTCCCTCCACTCCTTTTTTCAGCGTGGTTTCTTAAGGAAATCAGACTTATGCAATCACTCAGGGAGGGAGGGAACTGTATACATATGTGTGTACGCATATGTATATATGCACACACGTTGATGTCTGTTCCTCTGACCTCACTAATACCTTTTGAGCCCATTGGCCAGTTTCAATCACACTGAAAAGCAGGAGCACAGATATCAGACATTAAGGCTCTTGAAAGTTTCATGAGAGCAGGCTGCTGAGCACAGAAAGTGTCTCCACAGAGAGAAAAGCTGCATGTCTCCTTAGACGTCAGTAAACTCACAGGGAAAAGAGCTGTTCTGCTCCTTTCCTGCCTACAGGAAAATCTTCAGTCAGAGGTCACACTCAGCCAAAGATGACCGGGTTTCTCATGTTTGCGTGTTCATAAAAAAGCTTAAACTGAATTCACCACTACTTTTTATGTTTTTAACAGAGTTGATGTTTTCCAAGACATCTTTGTCTTGATCTAGGAGAGAATTGCCCTGCATGACACACATTCCCTGTCTCAGTCCCTTCCTCCCAAGATCACTTGACATGTTCTACCCTTCTCAAATACAGAGAAAACAAAAATTAGAAAAGCTTAGGATTCCCTTGTGGCCTCAAAACTAAGAAAGTATGTCACTCTGCAACATAATCAGCTACTGAATGAAGTTTCAAAAAGACAATGGCAGTAAATACATAGTCATCTTTATTCACCTCTGTCACGGAAGGGAACAAGTACTACCAGGCTTGCATGCTTTTGTGCTAAGGACTGCTGTAAGGCAACAAGACAATTAATGAGGTTTGGGATGACATCTCTATAGTTCTTCTCACATGCCCACAAGATACATCCATGTGTGAACTACGCACTATTCACTTGCATTCAAAAAACCACCTATCAGCAACAGATTAAAACGCATGTTTAGGGACACTTCCAGTCATAAACCTACGATTTAAGAAATCATCACAAAAAGAAGGAAAAAAAATCCCAAACCAAACAATCAACCACAAGCCGACTGAAGTCACCCTACATACTAAAACATTAGGTGACAAAAAAAAAAAAACACCACAAGTTTATAGTTAAAAATAATAAAAATATGTCTTTCAGCCCTGATACTTGGCGCCGCTTGGAAACTCATTAATCCCATGACCGACCTGAACCTCAGCGTATTTCCCGGCGGCACGCTGGAGCCGAGAGCCGCCGGGAGGGCACGGGCAGCTCGGCCCCGGGCGATGTCAACCCGAATCTCGGCTAGTCCGGGGCCGCCACAGCCGCGAGGTTCCGTCCCGCCCGGCCGGCGGGGAGCGGTGCGGCACGGTGCATCAGCTGCTCGCCTCGGAGAGGGGAACGCGGCAGCGGCGGGCGCGGGGCCACACACCCGCGGGGCACCCGGGCCGCGTCCCTGTGAACGGGGAGAAAGCCACCTCTCACGGCTCGCCGTAGCGGCTCAGGCCGGCCAGCGGCCCCCACCGAGTTCCCCCGGCCAGCACCGCGCCGAGAGGCCGCTCTCGCCCCGCGCCCTGCCCGCGGCGGGGGTCTCTCCGGTGGCGGGCACGGCTGCCCGCAGAGCGCCGCGGGGCCCCCTCGCCGCCGACCGCTCTCCCCGCTGCAGAGCCAGCCCCCCCCACCAGCGAGCACATGGTTCCTCTCCGGCTTTTTCGCCCGCCTTGCGATGAGCCACGGCCAGGGGAAGGCGGCACCCGGTACCACAACCGGGTGGGAAACACGGAATCTACACGCGTGTGGCAGATCTGACGGGGGGAGTGCAGAAAGAAGCGACACATTTCCCCCTTTCTGGTCCTCTGCCGCCGCTTCTCTGTCAACATCCGATACCATAATGCTTCCTTATTACTACTTCAAATAACTATAAGAGGGAAAGTCTCCTTTCCCCAGGTATCATTCCTGAGCAAATTAAACATGCACCAAGCAAAAGGCTGACACACACGTACGTAAGAGTAGACGGATCCTGAAATGATGCTGAAATCCCCGAGATGTTAACAGCCAGCTCCCACAAAGAGCGCTCGGTTACACTGAGCATCCCCTTTGTCCGTGCATCCTCGGTACACACCCGACCGCTCCTCCATGCGTCCACGCACGCCCCACGTATACGGCCCCTTTGTGTCTTCGCTCCCTCCCCACTCACAAAGAAATGCCCTTTCCTCGTGGCATGCACCCAGCCTTGGACCCGGCCCTTCGCTTCCCCCCGGGGACACGCGCGACCCGCCGGCGGGTGCGGCGCTCCGGTACCTACTTGTGTTCAAGAAACAGTCCGTAAACCTCCTAAAGCAGCTTGCAGAATTAGATCCATCTTCCATGTCTGGCCCTAGGAGCAGGGGAGACGAGAAGGAGAAGAAGGCGCCTCTCTGCCGCTGCTGCCGCCTAAGAGTCCTGCTCCCGCCGGGGCCGTCGCCTCCTCGGATCCCGTCGCCGCGGGCTGCTGCTGCTACTGCAGCACCGAGGGAATTGCAGGACCACGGGCCAGAAGCGGATGGGGAGAGGAGGAGCCGGGAGTGGTGCTGCCGGGGGTCGCCGGCTGCAGAACGGAGCAGCAAGCCCTGGATGGAGGAAGAACAGAAGAGTCTCCTCCTGCCGCTGCCGCCTGGATGGGCGATCAAGTGAGCTGCTGCTGCTCCGCCAACATCTCTTCCTCCTCCTCCTCCTGCCGCTCTCACTGCCTCTGCTCCTCCTTCCCTCCCTTGGAGACTTGTGAGGTTAAAGGAAGACGAGGAGGGGAAACGAGGAGGCGGCGGCAAGAAGTAAAAAGAAGATGGAGAAGCGGAGGAAAAGGAGGGGATTGGAGCGAGGAAAGGAGCCGCTGCCGCTCTGGGGACGATGCTGGCGGAGGCGGCGGAGGAGGCTGTCCCTGCAGCGCGGCTCCTGCTGCTGCTGATGGTTGTTAGGAAGAGAGAGAGGGAGCTGCAGGCAGCCGAGCCGCCTCCGGGCGCGGGGGGGGGAGGAGAAGACCCGCCGCTGCCTCCACCTCCGCCGCTCTGGCCATGGGAGTGGAGCGGGCGGCTGCCGGAGCCGGGCTTTTCCCCGGGTGCTGCAGCCAGGGGGGCCGAGGGGCGGGATAAGAGCCGCTTCTCCGGGTTGGACATGCTTCCGCTCTTCCCTCCCTTTCGCGGCAGTTTAAGGCAGGACGTCTAGGAGAGATACCGGCGGAAAGCGAAAGAGGAAGCCGAAAAACGACGGAGCCAGACAAGGGGCAACCGCGGTTCGCTGCTGCGTCCCCTCCAGCCCCCCCCGGGCAGTACTTCCTCCGCACCCCGGCTCCCCGCCCTCGTAAAAATCCTCACATTTCCGTTCCCCCTTTAAGGCCGGAGGGGACAGGGCGCTACTGACCGCCGAGCGGTTCCGATCCCCTTTTAAAGTCCGCTTTTCCTCGTGCTCCCACCTCGCATTCAACGCAAGAAAACGGCAACAACCTGTCGTTTCTTCGAGCGAGGCAAACGCTGCCCCGCACCCGCGTGCCCGCCCGCAAAGAGGCAGATAAAAATCACCGCAGTGCCGCTTCCAGCACCAGCTCTGGCCGCCAGAAACCGCCCACTGGCGGGGCTACCGCTTCCCAGGCTGCGTCCCGCCCGCCCTTCCTCTCGCTACCGGGCGCGCACGCAGGAGCTACGGCACGGCGGTTACCTCAAGGGAACGCAGGGAGAGACACGGGAAAGAGATCCTCCCCGTGCGGCTTCCTTATTTTAAACAGACGGTCACAGACACTGAGATGTCAGGGCAAGCGTTCCGCGGTGCCTGGCAGCACGAGACCAGACCGCAGCCCCTCCGTTTCTGCGGGGCACCAAACGCCTGTTCCTACACCGAGACGCACGGTTTCTCCCCGACGCTTCGCATCACGCACGTTTGCTTAAGCCCCCCCCCCCCGCCCCCTCCCGCCCCGGGCTCTCCATGGCACGCTTGCAGCCACTCAGCCCCAGCCCTCCAAGCCGTCCGGCTCCCCAAAGGGCTCCCTCGGATCCTAGCCGCAGGTGCGGCGTTGCCACCGGCCTGGGTGCACGGGCATGGACTCACCGGCGAAGCCTGCCGCGCCGGCCAGCCGCTGCCTCGACTTCGTGGTGCCGATTCCGGGAGCAGGTGGCATCCCCGGACAGGCTGGGTCGAGCCCAGCAGCCCCGCAGGTGGCCGCACTCCACTCGGAGGAGCGTCCTGTCATCACCGACGGCCCCTCGGCCGACGGCCTCGTCTGCTCCGGCCGCAGCCCGCCCGTCCCGGCGCCTCGGCGGGCAGCGCTACGGCAAACCCTCAGCGGGGCGGCCGCCGGGGAAACGCCCGGCCAAGGGAAGCCCGAGGGCGGCCTCGGAACGGAACAGGACCGAGAGCTGCGCCGCAAGCCCGCGCCGCGCGTATTTCGTTTTCTCCCCGGGCTCGCCCTGCCCTGGGCGCCAGCCGCCGCCGGTAGGCGGGCGGGGAGGTCCCCGACCACTCGAGTTTAACCTCCGGCGGCAAGGACGCAGGGGCAGTAGCGCAGACAGGGCACGGGGCTCCCCTCCGCCCAGCCGGGCCGCTTCGTTCGGGCCGTTGGGGAGCGGTCGCCCCGCGCCGCCTGACAGCTTAACGGACCCTGCCGCCGCCCTGCCCTCCTGGGACAGCCTCTCCCCGCGCCCCGCAGCCCTTTCAGCGCCACGAGCCGGCGAGACTCGTTCGTGCCCCGGGCGGTTCGAACAGCCCCTGACGCGCCCTGAGGCGGCGGCGCTCCACAGCAAGGGGGCCGTCCTGTCCCAGCCTCCCCTCGCCCGGCGGGCAGCTGCCAGGCAAGGGCGGCCGGCGCCTGCCTCAGTGACATCCCACGGAGGGAGGACGAGCCGGTCGAGTCTTGTTTCCCTCCGATACTTAGACGGAGTGGAACGAACCGCGCTGCTCTGGTAGACGGCAGGTTCCCCCGGCGCTGTCGCCCGCCAGCAGGCAAAGGAGCGGCTACCGCGGCGGTGCCCGCACGGCCGGGGCTGCCGCCGTGTCCCCGCCCGCAGATTTGGTTGCGGGGCGGCGGGGCGAGGACGGGCGGGGGAGCAGGCGCCGCGCTGTGTGGGAGGCGGGCGCCGGCACCGGGGGAGTCGTGGCGGACACTCGCGGGGAAGACGATTCTGCGGCTGTTGGCAGCGGGGCACCCGAAACGTGGGGGATTTTGTTTTCTTCCTCTACCTTCCAGGAGACCGAACCTCGGCGCTGTCCGGTGCGAGTCCGGGCGCTGCGCTAGCGGCTCTGCGATCCTAGGTGCCTGCGAGAATCCTCCTCAAACCACCGCAGTCTTCCTATTTCCGTTCAAAAATGGGCTCTTTTCTTTCGAATTTCGACTCCTGCTTTGAAAACAATACAAACCTAAGCTTTGGGGGTTTATTTTAAACTGTTCACGTATTTGATATGCATCGTTTCAGGACTTCCCGCTAGAATCCAGACTAACTCCTGCAAAAGTTAGAATCTTTATGTATCACTTAATTCGGAAGGCTGCAAAATAGGAGGTTCCTCTGAAAGTAACGGCGCTTTCAAACTGAAGTGCATTTTCAGCCAGCTTAATGTTCTGTAACAGTGACAAACAATCCACAGAGCCTGCAAAAGGTTTAAAATGCCAAAACAGATTACCAACTCATATTAAACAAACAAAACCCCCACAAAACCAAACAAAAAACTCAGAGAAGGCAGGTTTTACTAAACTGTTTTCATCTGCATGGTTCTTAAAACCTGCAGTTGCTTAAAAAATCTGTATTAAAATACAGAAAACTGAATCTGCTTTTGTGATGCATTTTGTCTCCGTGTATTTGACTTTATGAAAAAAATTTGATGACTTCTATTTAATACACCTATTCATCTGAGATGTTTGTATTTCCTTAAGTCCAGCCATTGCCTACTTTACATGTAGAACTTTTCTCTCAGAACCGCTGCAGGATGACTGCAGGTCCAGCAAATATTTAAATTCTCCGAGAGACAGCTTAACAGAAACAATTTTTTAGTGAATTGTGCTTTGTTGCTGCAGCCTATTTGTTTAGTAATTAACAACTTCATATTAGAAAATCTGTTATACTAAAATACTTAAACTGAGATAATCATACTGAAATGACTGAGAAAAAGCAAGAGCTATTCGCCTGGAAAAAAAGCCAACAAAAAACCACCAAACAGGAATTTGCTCCTTTAGATACATTAGTCCCAAATTGTTCTGTCAATATCAAGAGTAAATTACTGAAATGTTACATCATCAATTTTAATTGTAGAAATCTTGTTTGACTATGCTAATCTATGCTAAATTCCTCAATTACTCTTCATCCAAACTGCTTTTGTTCAAATATCACTGCCTGAAATGGGCTATCTGTGTATTTATACAAGGCATGTGAATTGTGCATATATAAATATGTATGTGTACTTTCAACAAACCAAGCAAAATACATTTTGATTTGTAATAAATCATTGGCCATTCTACACAAGCAGCTTTCAGGTTAAAAGTTATTTACAAACTGTTCATCTCATTATTATTCATTAGCCACTGGCAATTCATACCTGATTGGTCACCTGCTTCTTGGCTGGGCAAGCAAAAATAATCACAGAAGAAAAGTTAGATGACAGTAAAAATTCATTTTCAACCTCTATACATACATATTTGTAAAACATATAGATTTGCAGACAAGTCAAATACCTGATGGCCATTTCAATACCTGAAGGATAAAGTAGTGATGAAACACATTTGTTCATTTACCACCATATCCATCAGTCTAGGGTTTCATTGCCCAGTCATCATGGCAGTTTCCATTGCTACAGGGCAACAATGTCCCTGATACTACTGTGCTACTAACTATACACTCACATAATTTACCAGAAAAGTCTTACCCACTCCCATAGGATTTTTTGATGCAGAACAGCGAGGTTTGCTACATCATCCCAAAAAAGGATTTTAAAAACTCTGAAACACAAATAAACGCAGATTAAAATAATCTGATGCAGCCACTTGCAAGAGTTCTCGTATTAATGCTTTGTGCCAGTGCAGTGCAATTATGAGCAAAATCTTTGGTGGTGTTTGCACAGGTAAATGCAATTTCACAAGAGTTGAGGAGTCAGAGTGTCCACTGAAGCAATCAGATGTTCTGGCACGCATCATGCTTACAGGAACAGGCCTTGTTCAAAAGCAGCAAATAACCCTGTTTGTTTGGCAATAATGTGGCAGTATCAGTCAAAATACTTGAAGGAAACAATTGTGGAGTAAAAGTAAAATCAAGTTATAGCAACAGGTTTTTTTTGTATATTTAATACAGTTCAAAACCAAACACCTGTTCTTTCCCCATTCTGTCTGCTACATTTAGAGAATGGCAGTGACTCATCTTTTATCTGATCCCACTCTTTTGCTCGGTAAATCCTCTTACCTCACTCATCACCCTTATATTCTAAGAGTCCTCTCTGTGATGTATGATCAATTCCTTGAACAAAATAAGAAATGAGAGAGATTATAGGCAAAGAGAAATTAGAAAAATGTAAGATGACGGCAGTAGAGGAGCTGACGGAATCAACCACTTGAGTATGGGTGAGGCAGGACCAGCCAAAGGAAATATAGAGAAGGAAATCTCTGGAAAGGTGGGGCAGGGGGAGCAAAAGGATAAATGCAGCTCTAAAAAGAATTGCATTTTTTTTCCGAGGGATTTTCTGCTAAATGATCTTACAAAATATAGTAATTATTACCCAGCTAGTGAATTACTATCACAAATTAAAAGCCTACACAAAAGACATTGTCTCCTAAAGCCTTATTATTTAAACCTTTAATTTATAGATAACCCTATTTCTTAAGAGATTCTTTTTACAAAAGATTATTCTCACTGTACACATGCAAGGAGTTAATTTGTTTAAAGGGTACGTATCAGCCATTTTCTTTGATCTCCCCAAACACTGATAAAAAACACCTCTTTTCCATAAGAATATTAACTGTGAGTGTTGATTAAATGAAAACATGTGCTAGCAGCCATCTTCAAGGTGGTTTGGGTATTTACCTATTCTAGATGTAGAAGAAATACTGTGAGATCCAAACCTGTCAACTTGTTCAGCAAATCAAAATAATACTTTTTTTTTTAAAAAAAAAAAAAAGGAAAGAAGGAAAAGAAGACCAGGTCTGCTCAGAGATAACTGACACACAGGAAAAGAAAGAAAAAGTAAACAAATATATTGTTTGCTTTCAGTACTATATTCAGCTCTGCTTATGTCACTTAGCTTTCTGCTCTGCAAGGTGACAGCTTGAAGATGATATGGCTGGAATGTAAATAACAAAAGTTTCTTCATAAATTCTATGCTAAGTGATGTATGATGGTGGATACATTAATTAAGCTGTGAAGACCATGTCTTTCCCCTGGCAAATTCTTCCCTTTAGAAACACACAAAACTATGCAGTTTTCAGTATTACTTTTCAGGGAAAAGTTGGAGTTCTTTAGGGAAAGAAGATA
>WBNH01004863.1:0-70011 GCA_013401255.1 Urocolius indicus
CGGGCAGCGGCGGCGGCGGGGGCGGGGTGGCGCGCGCCGCACGTGCCCCGCGTCCCGCGTGTTTCCCTCCGTCCCCTCTGCGCGTTCCCCTTTTCCCGTCTCCTCTGCGTGTCGGTGAGCCCGTACTCCCTGCTCGGTGGGGAGAGGTGGCAGGTAATGAACTGCCTGCAACGGCCGCCGGGCACGGAGCTGGGAGGAAAAGCCGGCGGAGGGCTGCTGGCCGGGTGCCCCGCAGCCCGAGTGCATGTGCAGAGAGCCACCGCATCGTCAGGAGAAGCTTAAAAGTGGTTGATTCTTTCAGGTTTGGGGAGGAATAGAATTCAGTTTGACAAAAATCATGAAGGCGGTGACCGATGACACGGTTATAGTTCAGTTGCAAAACTGGCATCTGGTTCCAGCTTGAAGTTTCGATTATTTTTGGACTAAATGGGCTGGGTTTGTCAGGACCTGGGGATTTTACTTAGGTCTTTGTTAAATAATAGCTTGCAAACAGTCCCGGTGGAGTATGTGCACTCTGTACCTTTGATGCATTGGTCAAGTCAAAAGCAGTTATTTCAAGATCTAATGGGAGACGCATCCCGAGGCAAACAGGAGGATCAGCAAACCAACCTGCAGTCAACCTGCAGACTTGGAACAGATCCACAGCAAGAAAATTCATCCCTGTTACAGCCTGGCTCAAAGTCTCCTCCTGCACAGACAGGACGGTTCCCCTCCTTGATGGGACTTGAGGCCACTCCCTACAGGATAGAGCAAATTTGTCATTACATTTGCAAAAAAATCTCTTCCAAGAAACCTGCTATGGGTGCAAGAGCATACTTGCATTTCACATTTAGCAGCCTGTAGGTAGGTAAGTTGGATGCTTCGCAGGACGTGGAGCGAATCCCAGCAAATCTACAGTAGGAGATTTTTGGCCTATTAGTTCAATTGTGCAGTTTCAGTCAAGCATGCTTGACCAACCAACCCTCTGTTAGGTAGAACTCTAAGACAGTCTGTGTTTAAAATATACTAGAAAACCTTAGGGATAACTAAATTCAGCTGTGTTGCTGAGGTTCAGATCCCCTGCGGCTGTGGTTATGCGGCTGAGGGAGCGAATACTGCTGTGTGCAGACCCTTGTAGGGAAGCAACATTGGCAAGATAACCTGCTGCAGTGTTGTCTGGACTTTGGCTTGGACCCAGAGCCTTGCTTGATGTTCTTTGTATTACTTTGCTAAAGAACTGCATGTGGGCAGAAAAGGCAATTATTGCCTAAGATAGGGATTCTAGTTCTCTTGTTTGTATGTTTTGGCTCTGCAACTCTGGGCTTAAGGCTTGCTTGCTGCCTTGTGTTTGTGGGCAGGGAGCTATGACATGTACAATACTAGTAATTGCACAAGTTAATAATTTCACTTCTGAAACACATTTTTGCAAACAATCCTAAGTTTGTAAGACTTGTCCTGCTCAAGTTAATGATAAAAGGACAAAAACTTAATGAAAAGGAGGACCCAACAAGATGCTGTGTTTATTGATGTCACAGCCCTGATCTGACTGCAAAGCTTCCCGTACAGAACTGGAGGCTTTCATGTCTCTTCTGTTGGGCTCTGAAGACTGCCAATGCACTAATAAAGGTGGTGGCACAGCCCTGAGCTTGCTTCAGGCTCTCTTCCATGGGGTTGCAATAGTCTATTCTGGGAAAAAGCCCTAGGGATAAAGCTGCATGGGAATATCACCAATAGCCCAGTTGGCATCAGATGCTATCCCAAGCTACTCTGTCCTAGAAGGAACTTACCCTTGATTGGAACTGGGACAAAATAGTCTTGGAAAAGGAAAGAGGCACATGAATTTAAAAAAAAAAAAAAAAAAAAGAGATCCTTTACTTTTGTCCATATGAGTACCTGGGGGATTCAGGAGCTCGCCTTTTCAAGTGAACAAGAGTGTATAACGAGAATAGCAAGCTGTCTCTATAATGTTAATTAAATGAAGGTCAGTGATAAATCCCACAGCATAAAGACAGGTGACATGGCACATGCTGTTTGAGACTTAACTTGTAGTACCCAGGTGCCTTGGAGACAGGTAATCAGGGTAGTCCCAAACCAAAGCTAGGGACTGAGCTAATTGCTAAGCAGCATGAATAACAGAATCCTGAGGTTTGGAAAAGATCTTGAAAGATCACCTAGCCCACGTCCCTGCCAAGGTGCTTGGCTTACTCCCTGGTCCTCATTAATGTGATAGTATCAACATATTTGAATAAAAATTTAGATTGCCAAAAATGTCAGATATGCGTGTGAGCCTCATTAGACTAGAACTAGAGCTATGATATCCCAGTATCCATGCCATGTGCCACATAAAGGAGTGATGTGGCAGCATCACACTGCATTGAGACTCTCTTCCACTTGTGTTCCATCCTGTGCCCGTTACCCCTTGTCCTGTCACTGGACACTACAGAAAAAAGACTGCCTCCTTCCTCTCAATGCTCAGCCTTTAGGTGTTTATAACCATTGGTAAGGTCTCCTCTCATCCTTCTCCAAACTAAACAGCCCCAGGTCCCTCAGTCTTTCATCATCACAGAGATGTTCCAGTCCCCTGATCATCCTGGTGGCCCTGCACTGGACTCTCTCCAGCAGTTCCCTGTCCCTCTTGAGCTGGGGAGCCCAGGACTGGACACAGGATTCCAGATGAGGCCTCACCAGAGGAGAGGGCAAGGAGAACCTCCCTCAACCTGCTGGCCAGACTCTTCTTGATGCCCCTCAGGATGCCATTGGCCCTCTTGGCCATGAGGGCACATTGCTGACTCATGTTTCATTTATTGTCCATGTCACTGCAGGACCATGTAAAAAGTCCCTCTCCAGGTTTCTTTTTTGCTCCTTTAGGTACTAGAAGGCTGCTCTAAGTTCTGCCTGGAGCCTCTTCCAGGCTGAACAACTTTAATTCTCTCAGCTGATCTTCATAGGAAAGGTACTCCATCCCTCTGATCATCATCTTGGGCCTCCTTTGGACTCGCTTCAACGTATTCATGTCTTCCCTGTACTGAGGACCTCACAGCTGTGGGTTTCATGTACTAAGAACTTTCTCTGCTAATACCTTTCAGTATCTGACAAATCTGTTGCCTGTAAGTAAGTTACATATCTCTTCTCAGCCCACAAGAGTGGCTCGAGGTGTGATGAATTGCACCTGCCTTCACAGTGAGTGGATATCAGTGTTACTTGTCGGTCTAACTAGGAATCCAAATTGCAGCATTTAACTAATTGGAACAAAATCAGACAGGAAATAAAAGAAACGGGGAAGAAGCCAAATGGGGAACTTCACATTGAAGGAAGCTTTGCCTTCCACATTGCATTGGGATCTGGGAACTCTTCGTTCTAAACATTTTTAAATATCAGTACAATCTGGAAACATTTTAACTTGAAAAAAAATATAATGCTTTGCCCTCTCCTCGTGCTGCTTTCCAACTTGTGTGCTTTTTTGTTTTGTTTTGTTTTGTCCCTTGGGACAGGTGATCCAGCTTTTCCCTGCTACTCATGCAGTTCTCAGAGCCTGAACTTCACCTCTGGAAGTAGCTTCTCTAGTTCAGTAAGAACTGCTCTTTCCAGCAGAAGAGGGGGTTTTGGGCTCACTTGTTTTCCTTCTTTTCCCATTCCTCCACTCTCATTATTTTTGTTCTTTGGTTTGTTCTCCTGCAGTCTCTGCAGTTGTCTCCTGCCTTCACCGTAACGTTTATGAAATCCAGTCTGAAAAATATTCTGCTGCTAAAAAACATAGGGATTCAATTCACCCTTCTGCTCAGATCAGTGGAGGTAACGTACACACAGATATCTCCTTCCTGCAGTAAACTGCAAAAGACCTTGGAGATGTTGCTCTGTTGTCTCTTCTCCAGGGAGCTGTCAGTATATGGAAATTTATAAAAATACCAGCACATTTCAGAAAAGAGCTGAAGGCCTTTGAGAAAGGATGTTCTGGAGTTTCATGCCATCAATGATGTATCTAGGGATAGTCAGCTCCACCAGTCTACATTGCTTGTCAAAAGGCAGGACAAATGAGAAGTGCAGTACATAATTAGATTTGCAGAAATAAACCACAAGCTTCTAACATACATCACTAATGCATGAAATGGCTGTATTGAATCGTCATGAACTGAGCTAGTTTTACTTTCCTCCAGGAAAAGAAAGACCCTTTAAGAACTGCTTTTCACCCTTGCCTCCAAACTTACTTATGCTTTAAACTTTACCCATTTCACATTATTGAAAGAGGGATTCTCTTCTGGCTCACAGCCATGAATGCTACTTGTTCGTTTTTTAGCAGGGAATAATCTCAAAATATCCTTGTGTTTGCTGATATTTCAAGGTAAAGGAATTAACTGGAAGTTTTCCCATTTTCCAGATGTAATCATTTCCAAAATAAATACGGGATGGGCTGTGGGATAATACCCTGTGAACATTTTAATACGCACAGTAATATCCTCCAGTTTATACAAATCTGGATTTTTCCCAAACGTTAAAGTTGCAGTCTTTCTTGCAGGGGTATCAAGGATTACATCAAGAAAGCAAAATCATAGTTTTCACCACACAGACTCTGCAAGCCAAACCAGAAGACGACATACTCAGCCATATTCATGCTACTGGCGTCAGTGGAACTGCACTTCAGCTGTATTTAGCCTATGGTGCTGCTGTTTCTGGAGACAGTGATTTCTTCTTTCTAAATGAGGTGACAGAATTGGTTGTTAGCGACTAAAATAAGCCCCTGGGTTCACTAGACAAAGGAATAAGAAGCAGTGCATGTGGACAGTTTCCCAAGAGCAGCCCAGAACAGCACCTGTGACCCTGTTACTTTCCAGAAAAGTACTTTCTGTATTTCTGGAAAGAATGCAAAATCACGTCTTGCATCATCACCTTTACAATACCCAGATGGAACACAATCTTTCATGGTGGAAAAGTTGAGTGCTATCAAAAGTTATGTTTGCCTGTTCTCTACAGTCACAGTGCTGTCTATAGAACCAAGGTCCTTCCCCTGCCATCCTCCTTTCTCGATGTTTGTTCAATTCATCAGGCCTGGACAGGAAAGACCTGTCCCACGTAACTCCCTTCAGTTCTGCATACCAGGTGGGGGCAGCAGCCTTCAAATATACAGACTGTGTTGACCTTTCCAAGACTAGGAGTGGGAAGGATGAGAGCAGGCTGGGCTTGCACACTGCTACACATTGGACTGCTACGGCATTAGATGGGTCTCCACTCCTAAAGAGGACCGAGAAGTGAAGTAGATCGCTGGACCTCTATTGTCTATGCCACTTGATAAGTAATTCATTCTTTTTGAGGGCCTTTGGAATGAAAACTGAGATAAATGTACTGTAAAGGGATCTGGCCCTAAGTAGGGTAAATACAAGTCAGTCGTTACCATTCGCCTGTGGGAGCAGCAGTCAGTGGTTGGCTGTTCTTCAGCAAGCATCGGTGCAAAGGCTCTTTCAGAAAATAGGAGAAAGGAGACAGAAATGAATGATGAAACCCTCAAGTAAATAAATTCTGTTTGCCCCTCCTTTTCATCCATTTCCATCTTATAGGAGGTCATTACTGCAACATTATTTATATTTCAAACACAAGTCACAAATACCTTCACGAACTTAAGAACAGATTCAGAAGGAGCCATTCTTTCTCTGTTTGAAGTTCCTAACATACTTAAAGTTTCTGTAATAAAACTGTCAGTCCATCAAGTTGGGCTGCTAGTCCACAGGTAGAAATGCAGTTGTTCTAAAGCAGCCACACACGACAGCTCTTTTGTAAAGTAATGATAATTTCTGGGAACTGGGCACTTGTGAAAAAGCTTTCCATTAAAGGCTGAATTTTTCCAGGGGAATAATGAACAGTAAATTTCACCAACTTGATTTTCAAATGCTCGTGCTGAAACAGCCTCAGGACGCTGATCACTCCCATTGCCAACTTTTGGATGTCACAGCAGTAGAATTCAGCAGCCTAAGTAGCAACTGCTGAATCACTGTGGTTTGCAGGTTTGTGTTTTCAAGCAGACTGGCAGTGATTTCAGGTTATCCTGCAATGCTGGGTTGATAAACCACATCATCTTCAGCGGGACTACAGGCATTGAAAGGTGTGAAAGGTGTGAGCTCTTTGGAGCAAGCTGCCCTTGCCTTTATTTTCAGCAGGGTGGCCTAAAGCACTTGCAAATGAAAGCAGCACTGCCCCCATGATCACTGTTAGCTTTTGAAATACGGGGCTTAGGTGGGCAGATGTGGCTTTAGACATACACTTTTGGACCTCCTGTCAAAAATCAAGGCAGCAGAAAAATCAGTTGCGGGTTTGGTGAGAGTGCAAAGAGACCGATATTAACAACAAGCTCTGCTTTTGGTTTCTCTAAGCTGGACTGAGCTTTGAAGGTACATGAAAAAGAATTGAGGGAAGAAGTTGAAGTACACTAGTTCAAACTCTCAAAAGAACCATTTTTAATCACAGAAACTTTCAGAGAACAAAACCTCCTTTTCAGCACTCCTGGCTCATTCCTAGGGGCCATTTCTTACATCTCTGCTCAATCAGTTGAGAAAGTCACTAAAGCATAGCAACATTGCAGTGTCCCTAGGAAAAAAAAAAGCACCAAAGGGCCTTGAGAAAACTCTGAATAGCACAGAAAGCAAGAACAAATGTTTTATATATGTGGTATTGTTAAAACTCCCAAGTGGCATAAATATAAACAATAGTGAAGAATGAGATATTTCTGTTTGTTTCCCCACACTCGAGATGACCTAACCTACCTCAGGCATGGTTCCACTTCGGGACTTGTGAGTTATTTGATCAGTCCAAACTTGTGAAAATAAACACTATTATTCTACTGTTGTACATTGTACATTCTTTTGTTCTCTGTAAATAGACTGAGAACTAGCAAATGAAAGTAAATTATAATAAAATACAAATCAGAATTAAAACTGCTGATAAACCAAAAACAACACATGGGGAAAAAATAAATAGAAACGTAATGAAATGGTATACTCATCACTGAGCACAGCTCCATGTTACTCCAGATGACTTTGTCAGTGTTTTATGCTTGAGTTCTGATCTCATTAACAGACATCTCCTGCAGAGACTTCTCATGCTAGCTCTGTCATGGCCAAGAGAAAAATCTAACATCTTAAGGTCAGTATTTTCAGAGAATCCAGTGGGAGTTAGATGTTAAGATGTCATTGGATTTCAGTGCAGTTCAGATACCTAACTTTGTGCCTCTAAAAAAGATCCCCTCATTAAAGTAATAAGTTATGTATTTGGCCCTCCTAATATTGTTTTCCAGAGAGTAGTTTGCAGTGTTTTGTCTAGTTGTAGGTAAATGCCATGGTGTTCTCTTGCTGTCTGAATATTCAGCTAGAAAAGATGAACTTGAGTGTAAATTCCTTATCAGAAATAGGTTTGCTGTTTTGTCCTTAAGCTCAAAACCCTTTCTGCACCTCTGTGTAGCAGTAACATCTCAAAGGCATGTTTTGCAGATCATTTAATATTTGTCCAGCTTTGTGCATATCATGTGTTAAGAATTACTATTGTTTATAACATAAATGGTAGGGCTTTCACCACTGCCTGGGAGAGGTCATTTTGCAGCCTGATGTATGTCACTGTCAGAAGGCTCCTCTTCATACTTTTTTAGTGATTTTTAGCATTGGAAGATTTTGAAGATAAGGAGCAGTAAACTTACTGTTTTGGCATGAATTCAGAATGGATGTGCACATGCCTGTGCACAGAGATGAAGTCAGACATGGTATAATTTTACATTTCCCTCCCACACTGCTCTCTTTCTTTGGAGAAGAGACGTAATGGTAATGGTTTATACTGATAGTTTTGGTCAAAAACCCAGGAGGACACTGATGCAGCCCTGGCTAGGGTAGAATGCTGCCTTTAAAAACAAGGCACTATGGGGTGGTTAATGACCTAACGTCCGTACGTGTGCAATTCATGCCTCAATGCCACGAAGCAGCATTAGCCCAAATGATATATTTTGAATAAGCTCCATCACACCAGAACTTTAGTAAACTTTACATGGGAAAGCATCACAAGCAATTTTACCTTCTCCTGGAACCCCCAACCCCACTGAACCGCATCCATCTATGATTAGGGAGAAAGACTTTATGAAAAATAGCACAGAAAAGCATTTTTTCAGATGATGAAGCAAAGTTTCAAGTAAATAGCCCAGGCTTAAAAACTGCACAGCTTTTAGCACTGCACAGAGGACCTGTAATTACTTATAATTTAAAAAAAAATACAAGTTCATAGTACATCTTACCAGAAGCTCTTTGTCTCAAGACAAATGTCATTTAACATCTAGCATCTCAGTCTGTTTCAACGGAACAGAATAAACTCCAGAGCTATCTCTGACCAGTACCACTTTCTAAAGGGACTTTTGAATATCCTCTTTTCCCACATGTCTACTGAACAAATGTTCTCCTGAAATGCTGGCTTTTTATTTACTGGAATCATGTTCTTGGCACCCAGTTCATCCTTTATCATCCACACGGCTGGAGCAACACAGCATTACACTTTTTGTGCAAGTCTTACAACAAACATGTTAAAATGATCCTCTACTCAGGCTGAAATCAAGAATATTTATCCTACATTCGTGCCCAAGGGTTCTTGCATGAATTCATCCATAATCACTACACTCTTGAGTCTATGTTAGATCCTCTTCACTCCTTTGCACTTTTCATTCAGAGCAAAGGCATTTGTGTGTTGATCAGCGTTCCAACTGATTTCTTCATGTATCTGGGGGTAATAACCTTACCTCTCAATACAGCACTGTGCCCAGAAATTTTCCTGTTTGGGAAATAATTTGCTTTAGTTTTGCTTGAGGAGTATTTGGGTTAAATGGCAACTTTTCTATGTTTTTTGTCCACATTTTTAGGAGTTTTCCTTTTTATATTTTTCATAGTTCCCCAAGGATTTGTGTATAGTGTCAACAGTAATGAATGGCATGATATTTTACTGTAAGGAACTGGAATAGCATGGTAATCTACTTTTCATGGTAATTTGGCCCCATGTAAGTCTCTCAGAGGAATAAAATGCCTGAGAAATATAGAATTCACATAAACTCTCGTTATTTTCTAAGTTCATCTATATGTCTATGGGGAAATAGATGAATTGTCAGCATCCAAAGATAAATTACACTGCTCAAAAAAGAAAGATCAGTACATACCCAAATGCTTGATCCAGCAATAATAAAAATAAAATTCAGCATTTGTTCCACTGATGACAAAACCTCAGCACAGTGGTAAAATACCAGCACGTGATCAGCACAGTAGAAAAGAATAAGGGTGCGGTTCCTTGACAGTTGAAGCCAATCTAAGCTGATCTGTTTTCTTTTGCGATCACACCACCCCTTCTCGTCATCAGAGGACTATTTGTTTTATTTTGTTAGTTTTGTGCCAATTATTACCTGGGCCTACCCCACTAGGGAGTTGGAGGAGGAACAAGTATACACATAGGGTACGGTGGGTTGCACTCCAAGTAATCACCTTGTACGCATGCAAGGAATACAAGGTACACAAAAAATGGCAGCAAAGCCTTCTGGACAAAAGCGAGCAACATTATTTATACTCAGTTTGGCAGTCTTTTTAGTGTATGTAACAGTAATCCATATCATCAGTTTGCCAACTTGGATAGAAATTAAGAAACCTGTTTGCTGAAGACTTGCCAAACCAGTCCTTCTCATTGCCAGGGATTTTGTGTTTGTCTTCATATTAGTGTAGCATCACCTTAACTATACAGAAATAGATAAAGAAAAAGGAAAACTATGACTGACACAGACAAATTATGGCTTATGGAAGAGCAGCTGACTAAGAAAGGAGAATAAACAAGAGGAAGTAGAATAAAGCAAACATCTTTTACAATTACATCTTTTACAATATATTAGCAAGAACTCTTCTCCTTAAATGAAATCATTATACCAGCTCCCAAACTGAGTGTACATTGTGATCTCTTAAGAAGAAAACAGCCACTAATAAATATTTAAAAAAAAAAAAAAAAAAAACAAACCAGGTAAAAAGAAAAAGGAAAAGAGAAAGTAATAAAGATAGNTTACAATATATTAGCAAGAACTCTTCTCCTTAAATGAAATCATTATACCAGCACCCAAACTAAGTGTACATTGTGATCTCTTAAGAAGAAAACAGCCACTAAAAAAAATTTAAAAAAAAAAAAAAAAAACACAAATCAGGAAGAATGGCAGAGGAGAGTGGAATTTGGAAATAATTGGCATTCGTGACTATATTTTAGATGGCTCACAAAGTGAAGAATAGTGCCACTGTAAACTGGGCAGTCCAGCTAGAACTGGAAGAGTCAAGTACTGCTGCCTATTTAAACTTGTCAGAGATTCTGTCAGAATCTGAAGGCAGTTGTGTCTATAACTTAAAGCCACTTGACTGGTGCGTGAAACGGCAAGAGTCATGCCAACAAATCCCATCAGCAAGGGGACAGGTTTCACGACTGTGTCCAGTCACCCTTGGTGTACTCACAGAAGCAGTGTGGATGCAGCAAACTTCACCTCCTGGCAGATGTCAAATTTCTTTCCCAGGAGAATGACCCACCGCCTGCCTAACAAAATACAAAGAAGGGTTTTTTTCTAGCCATGCCCTGCAAGTCAATACTGGCTGTTTTGTAATTAAACACAGCGTATCAGCTCACATGGGCTTCTTAATGGGGAAAAATAGTACATTTGAAGATCTGTGGCCAGATTCATCAGTATGCTTGGCAGCTCTGTGCTGTTCCAATGACACAGAACAACCTTAAGCCTGCAATAACTGATTGATTAAACCGGCTCGTTGCAGGATCACTGGAGCAGTGCAAACCAGACGAAGCCTATCAGCCAATCCACCTTGTTAGCTCTTATTTTGAGAGATTTCTGTCTCAGCCTAACATAATTTCCAAAGGTTAAAAAAGTAATCCATTAATTAATTTCCATGTTTAAAAGCTTGGTATTTACTTATTGGGTAATACTTTTGAGAAGAAAGCACATAGGATGCTTTAAAAAAATCTGTCTCCCACGTCCATAAGTAGGTTTGTGTGATATGGTTGGCAACTGGATGAGAAGACCAGGACCAGGTGCAACCCAAGTGGGTAAGGAGCAGTCACTCAGCGTGCCATGTGAGGCAGAAAGAGTCCTTCTTAAATCACATCCAGTGACATTTGCTTTGCAGAATGTGCAAATGTTGCTTATCGACAGCAAACATATAGGAAATAACCTTTGTTGCTGCTATAGAGTTAAAGCAAAACAGGACAGAGAAAGTTTTAGTGGCAAAGATGACTCTGCAAAAAGGAAACTAAGCCGTATTTATAAAGCAAGACTCATGACCTCTCAGGGACAGAGAACTTAGCCTGTCATTTTCTACCACGGTTAAGTCACGCCTTGTGAACCATTGGTCTATTATTTCCAAAACTTTCCAGTTAATTTGCCATTGCGAAATGAAATTTCTTCAATCGAGACAGAAAGTGCATTCCTCCTTCAGGACTGCGTTCTGCAGATGCCAAATCTGAAGTTATAAAACCAAGCTGTTTTGGAGTTATCTGAGCATTAAAAAAAAAAAAAAAAAGAAAGAAAGAAAGAAAAAAAGGCCTCTGAACAATTTTCTGAGAAGAAAACTGTTCATCATTTTCCAGAAAAAAAAAAACAACACAACAAACCAGCCCTTGGGCTAAGATCAAGTGTGGGAAATTTCAAGCCAAAATGCAAGTCTCTGAGCATTATAGAAGCAATAAAGCAGTTCAAACTGAAAGTCTTCTTGGGAGGCAGAGCACTGACTCCAAAGTTCAGACTGAGTTTTGCCTCCACCGTGGGTCTGATTGTCAAGATTCTACTCATTTTCCCAAAGGAAAAGATATTCTTGAAAGTGAGCATGCTGGATCTCTGTCACAGAGCTTGCCTGAGAAATTGGTAAAATCAGGCAAGAGAAGAGGTTTTGTTGTTTTAGATTGGGTCTGTACTTTACTACAACATTTCCTAAATGTAGCTGCACTCTAAAAAAAATCATTGTGCAAATATTTTTGTCTTACTGGATCCTAACAGTGACTTTGCCTTGCCATTTCTTGTTTGTTCTGCTTGCCTTTCGGGACAGGCATATTAATCTGAATTATTTGAGAAAAGAGGCTTTGGGAAAATTGTCTTCTTTTTAAAAATTAAATTAAAGTTATTCTTAAGCCTAGAAAGAGAAATACCTGTGTGAGAAAAATACCAACGTAGAGATGAAGTGAGCTTTATGTGGCCAGCTCTTATCTGATAAGTTATGGCCCGTTTTGCTCCCAGTATCCCGCTGAAGGCTCTGTGTGATATATCTCTGCCTGCTGGATTTGTAACCACACAAACAATCTGAAGAATCCTCTCATGTTGTCAAAGGTTTTGATGCTATCTAAATGTAAAGGATTTCTCAGAGTGATGCATATTAAGTAGCACTAAAATTTCCTGTTTACAGTGCTATAAACTCAAATTCTGAGGTCTCTGCCCAGACCAAAATATTGACTTTCAGGGGTCATGGAGCAGCTACTGACCTATGTTGGCATGCAAGGAATTACACATGTGAATCCAGATGCTGAATCTATGCATCACAGCTTAGCTGCACCAAAGTACATTAAAGTAAGTTACAGTCCTGCTTGCACGAGGACAGAGATTTCAGCAACACCAGGAGACCTTCCCACTAGGCTCCATCACTGATATTATCTGGGTCCTCCATCTGCAGAGACAACTGGCTCCAATGGAGACACTGAAGTTGGAAACCTAAAAAAATGAAGCACTGGAACAGGCTGCCCAGATGGGTTGTGGCGTCTCCTTCTCTGGAGACATTCAAAACCCACCTGGATGAGTACCTGTGTGACCTATTCTAGGTGGCCCTGCTCTGGCAGGGGAGTTGGACTGGATGATGTTTCAAGATCCCTTCCAATCCTTAAGATTCTGTGATTCTGTGAAAGTATCTGTAGAAGATCAGGAGCCAAAACCCAGTAGATCAGGCCCAAGAAGATGCTGCAAAGCACCATGGCAGGTAAATCTGCACTGTGTACTTGATTTTAAGGCCAGGGGCAGATTCTGCCGCACTGAGATCATTGATTGATTCAAAGTCATTGATATATATTATATATTAATATTTTCTATATTAAAACCACATACACACGTGTGTTTGTATTTGCATACGTGTATATATATGCATAAATACATATGCTCCTCACTGCACTGTGTATTTTTTCCTGAGGTCGAATAAAGCCGTGTTCAATTGAAGCATCATGAAGAAACAAACAATTTCTTATCTGATTGCTACTGGACAATTGAAATGCTGTTTATAATGGATAATACAGCAGGATAAATGCAAATTGGAGAATAGACATGTTTCACTCTTTAAAAGGGTCAGTCTCAGAAAGTACAGAAGTAGAGGAGAGAATTTATATTAAGCAGATGAACAGTAACTAGGAATCCATTTTAAATGTATGACTAGATGCTTGAAAAAACATCATTGAATAAAGAAAGTCATCTGTCTTGGTTTTAAAAAATCAGATGACTTTATAGATGGAAAAATTAAAGAAAAATCTTTAATGAAATGTGGAAAATTATAATGCTAAGTCTGTTTAAGCATAAATGTCAAACAGTACAAAGGAGACATTGACTTGAAGGAAAATAAATCCAAAAGGAATGACAAGAATGTGACAAAATAAGCAAAACCAAAATAATAATGAACTAATGGTCAAAGACAATAGCATTTTATGTAAACTGAGACCAAGAAAAAGTTACTAATGATATTAGCTTGATGGAAATTGTGAAATTGTCAGTAAACAAAATAGGTGACAGAAATGTCCAACTGGTGCTTTCGTAGTATATCAGAAAATATATATGGGATGAGTTGCATGATAGAGACAATTAACAGTAATTAATGCATTGTTACATCTCAGTGTCCCTGAACAGCTCTAGAAGTTATACATTTTTAAACCCTACATGTTTAGCTAACTTGTACACAAGATCTTTAAAAGAACTCTCTGGGATGGCAATATCAGTTTCCTCTGTCACTCAGTCCCAGGAGACCAGCAGGAAGGCAAGGACTGCTGTCATATTGCATTAGGTGTCTGGAATAACAGAACCATGGACCATGGTTGGAGTTGGAATAGACCTTAAAGATCATCTCATTCCAACCCCTTGTCATAGGCGGAGACACCTTCCACTGGACCACAGTGCTCCAAGTCTCATCCAACCTGGATTTGAACACTTCCAGGGATGGAAATTCACCTCTTGGTGAGTTTTCACCTCTGGGCTAGTCATCCAAGTTTCCTTCTACAGTCAATTGGGAGGTAGAGGCAATTTTAGAATGAAATTCATCTGATCAAAAATTGACATCTATATTTGATTAAAATAATCATATCCTAATGTGGTAAATAAATCAAGAGTGTCCCAGGTGTCTTTAGGCATCAGTCCTCGCTCTCAGTGTGCTGCTATGGGATAGGCCATGGAGGAAAGAAGAGGCTATTCTACCTGCATGTTTGGCCTAAGCATAATGGCTATGGAAAAGCTGAGCAGTGTTTTAATACTGCAGCTAAGGCAAACATCAATGCATTGAAAATGTTCAGAGAAGAGTTAGGAGCCTTCTCAGATACCCTACAAGATGATGGAAGACTCTGAGAGATGCTGGTAAGCATTATTTGTTTTTGTAATGTACAAATATGCTCATAGCTTTAATAAATGTGAAAAAAAAACCACATACAAACATCAGGGGAGAAGAGTAATAAAAAGATAATAATAAATTAGAAATAGGATTTTATAGTCATATAATTCCTATTATGAGTTGCCTTTTACAACTGTTTGCCTATCCTAGTTGACTCTAAAGGGACCAAGGGTGCTTAGAGTACTAATTCACACATATCCATTAAGACTGTAAATGACGCTTTGGGCTGAAAGTGCTTTTCAAACAGCAAGGTCAAATCTTGCTCCTTTTAAATCAAAAGTATGACTAAAGCATAGGAAAAGATGCCTTACAGTAAAAAACTCAGGAAGTTCAATCTGTTTAGCTTACTACAAAAAAGTCCAAGGGTGACTTTAATCACAGGCTGACATTACCTATAGGGATGGTCTCAGTAATGACTTCTCACCCTGGCCGACAAAGATAGAACAAAAGTCAGTGGCTGGAAGCCCAAGATAACTCAGGCTGGAAACCAAAGGTAATTATTGGAGGCCACAATAAATAATAATCACCAGAGTGGCTGCTGATCCTTTAACGAGAACAACCTCCAAATTCAAAATTAGATTTATTAAACAAAATATGCTGTAAGTCAGGCAGTAATCAAGGCAGGAACATGGCTTGTACCGTGCCAGGCTCAGGCAAGGGTCTCACACTGCCCAGGAATCTAAGAATCTATAAACCCACCGTCTCAAAGGTTTCTTACTTTGATCAGTTTAAAGAAACTATTAAGTACATGCTTATCATGGTGACATTTAATCACTGTTAATACACGCAGAAGGTTCAAAGCAGGGTAATTACCATTTTTTCCGACTCTGACCTCTCATATGATTTGCCACTGCCTCTCCCAGCACTCTTGTTTTGAAAACTAATTCCCGTTATCTGAAAGACTTTCCAAAGCAAACACAGCAGTGTAGCACTTTCTAATATTTATTTTGTGTTCTCAAGGAAAAGGGGGTTTTTTTAGGGGAGATGAGAGTTTCTTTTCTAAAAAGGCACTTCTGTCTATGGTAGCTTTCAAACACCTCCCTGCCCCTTTACTGAGTCCAGGGACCACGTCTACGGAGAGAGGGGTTTGCTGTGTCACTTGTGAATATGCAGTAGGTGATTTTTCTTAATGGGAATTAGGCAAAGGCTCTACTTTGCTAGCAATGAACTCTGCTTTGGTGCCTTATCTGCAGCACAAGACTGCAAATGAAAAGAGTCTTCATATACTAAGGGAAAGATTTGCAGTGTTTAACATCACCATGATCTTCCCTCTAGTCTTGCCTGCATAATTTGGACCAAAAAAAAAACCAATCCAAAAACTTCTCTGCTTCCTGCTTTTGGGTGTTTGACTATATGGAGAGCGCCCATCACCCATTCCTTGTGCTTGTTAGGTGTAGAGGGCAGACTCGGTGGGGCTGGGAACAGCTCAGCAGACCTGTGCAGCACACTGTGTGCGTTCCCAGCATTATCATCCACCCAGATTAGCAGCTGAGCGCTGCTGGTTACGGACGGCAAGGCTTGGGAGTAAATACAGGCCTTGCAAGATACGCTTGAGTTGCTGACTCCATCGTCGACTCCTTGCCTGACCTTGGGACTGTAGCACTGTCTGCCCGCATGTTTAAAAAGTTAAGATAATATTACTTGTCTGCCTCACAAGGATTTTGTGAGGTTAGAGGCACTGTTTATTGGAGCTAGCTGTAAAACATGACAGCGATGAGAGCTATGTAAATACTTCCACTTATGAAACCTCAATTAAAACACTATCCATCTTGCTAGAGGAAAGCAGGCTCAAAGCCCATCAGCCCCTGCAACACCACAGACCAGCTCACACACACATTTCCTGCAGTTCAACAGTGAAAAAACCCTGATGGTGATGGAGCTGCAGAGGGAAAATCTGCAGTAACTGAGCACAGGGCATGGCATAGATTGGAGCTTGCTGTGCCCAAAAGGAGCCATTCTTAAGCATTGCCTTGGTCTGTTAGTCTTAGTCTTAGCCCGGTGATGCAGCCAGGAGACCCCGTGGAGAAGTGAAGGCCCTGAGGTGCGTATGGGGGTATCAGCTGCTCACCACAGACAGGCTCAGAAGCACATGCACATGCCACACGCCACACACACACAGCAAGAGGTCACTTCACCAAGGCTTTACAAACATTTTCAAAGTGCTTTACAAACAACTCATTAATAGATGACATATTTTTGCTAAAGGCACAACCAGCTCAACCAGATTTTATTACAGGTGTAAATAATACTGAAGAGAATTTAAATGTGAGCCTCATTTTTTCTGCTCTTAATCCTTCTTTCTGCTGACACATTAAAGGTCTGCTTAATCATCTGGTCCTTTCCCCCCCAGATTCACAAGTGTTTCATCCTCACTTATTTGTTTTACAGAGATTTATACAAATGCCAGAAGGTACCTAGCGTTGCCCTCCAGGTTCTTGGCCCCAGTGAAAAAAACAAACAACGCTAAAACCCAGATGTAACCCAGCAGCCAGCAATGCAATCCAACTCATTAGGAATAAAAGGCGACAGCTCAGAAAGCCACCCTGGACATTTTTAATCTGTCTGAAGAAAGACAGGCCAGCAGTGCAGGCAGGGCTGCAACACGATGGACCCCAATGTACACGTTGGGTCACAGCCCACCCTGTTCCTGGGGAACTGGGCTTGGGTGCCATGGGCAGCACCTGGGACCTGCTGCAAGGCACGGTGGGGATATTGGGGACAGGGAGACGACGGAAGGGGAATCTGTTGTGGGGAGAGGGCGTGAATAGGGCTCCCCGGGGGGGTTCTGAGGGGGTGCAGACAGGGAGGAGGAGAGGGAAGCCTTTCCAAGAGCGGTGGGATGCAGTCAGGCGCTTCTTGGAGATGGGGGAGCGGGCAGACAGCCCCTAAGTGCCGGGTCGGGAGCCCTCGGGCGCGAGCTCAGGTACCCCCAGCACCCTCCTCGGGCCGGGCTGAGCTCCCGGGGCGGGGGCGGCGGCGCGGGGAGGTGCCGTCCCTCCCCTGGGCAGTTTCTCGGTGAGGCGCTTTAATAGCGGAGCCGCCCCCGGCCCCTCCCCGTTGGAGCCGGCCCGTGCGGCACGGCGTGGCCGGGGCCGGGGCCGGAGCCGGGGCCGGGCCGGGCCGGGGCAGGTGGGCGCCGCTCGGGGCCATGGCAGGGGGCGGCGAGGGGGCGTGCGGGAGGGCTCGGCTGCTGGCCGTGCTGCTGGCCGGGCTGCTCGGCGGGACGCGGGGCTTCGGCGACGAGGAGGAGCGGCGTTGCGACGCCATCCGCATCGCCATGTGCCAGAACCTGGGCTACAATGTCACCAAGATGCCCAACCTGGTGGGACACGAGCTGCAGGCGGACGCGGAGCTGCAGCTCATCACCTTCACCCCCCTCATCCAGTACGGCTGCTCCAGCCAGCTCCAGGTGAGTCGGGGTCCCCTTTGTGCGGGGCCGGGGGTAGGAGGGTGCTGCGCTGTGCCCGACCGGCTGCCAGCTCCCATCCTCATCCGCTCGGCTCAGTCCAAAAGAACCCCCAGAACGCCGCAAGTGCCGGCGCCTTGCAGCGCTGTTGCCGCCGGCCGGGTCGGGCAGCGCTGATCGCGGGCGGAGATGCGGGGTCTTGGCCCGGCGGCGAGCAGCGGCTCGGGAAGGCTGCGGCTGCTGGAACTCTCCTGGGTCGCTGCCCAGCGACCCTCCCGTCCCCGGGCTCCTTCGCCTCTCCTCAACAGGCAGCCGGCGGGGCTGGCCCGGGCTGCGGCTGCCCCGCAGGAGCTTCTTTCCCAGGCGAGTGCCAAGATAGATCCCTGTCCCCCCCCGCCGCGGGCGCGGGGTTTCGTCGAACAAAACGCAGGGACAGAGTTTCCCGGGACAGAGTTCCCGAGTTAGCACGCAGTCCTGCTTACGTTGTCGCGTCGCAGAATTGCGGTTATTCAAAAAGCCGAGGGAACGACCATGTTTTATTACCGTTGTACGTAGTTACGTGTCCTTAGGGTAAAAGGAAAAGACATTATTCTGGGACGATCGTGAACTAAAGTAACTCAGTAAATGCTTTTTTTCTGTTTGTTTGTTTGTTAGCTGTAACATCCTGGCAGTGCCTAGAACAGATATGTGTGTTTGTTTAAACCACTGCAATTTGTCTTTTTGCTTTCCTAAAGTGCACCCTTGAGGTTTAGATCTGGCTAAAGAACGCTTACTATATTGAAATTGATGGACTAAACGTACATGGAGCTAATCTAAGGAGTGAAATGTTCAGGCTTTGACTTTGGACCACAGTTGAACTGCGAGAAGACAATATTTTTAGTTTGGGATGGTTTTTTTTTTTTTTTCTCCTTTGTTTTTATTCTTCTTGATTTATTTGTTTTATACTATTTCCTGTTTTTTAAGGCAAAGGTCCAAATATTACTGCTAAAAAGGCAAAAAAACCACCCCAACTTGTTATATTTTGACCTGTTTTAATTTTTCCCTCTTGCACTTACGATGTCTGTTTCTCTCTTCCAGTTCTTCCTTTGTTCGGTCTATGTCCCGATGTGCACAGAGAAGATCAACATCCCCATCGGTCCCTGCGGTGGCATGTGCCTCTCTGTCAAAAGGAGATGTGAACCTGTGTTAAAAGAATTTGGGTTTGCCTGGCCGGACAGCCTAAACTGCAGCAAATTCCCACCCCAGAATGATCACAACCACATGTGCATGGAGGGCCCGGGGGATGAAGAGGTTCCCCTTCATAGCAAGACCTCCTTGCAGCCTGGAGAAGAATGCCACAGCATGGGATCTAACTCGGAGCAGTACATCTGGGTGAAGAGAAGCTTGAACTGCGTCCTGAAGTGCGGCTACGACGCTGGTCTCTACAGCAGGTCAGCTAAAGAATTCACAGATATCTGGATGGCCGTGTGGGCCAGTCTTTGCTTCATCTCAACTGCCTTCACAGTCTTGACCTTCCTGATTGATTCATCCAGATTTTCCTACCCGGAGCGCCCGATCATATTTTTGAGCATGTGCTACAATATTTATAGCATTGCTTATATTGTGAGGCTGACTGTGGGCCGGGAAAGGATATCCTGTGATTTTGAAGAGGCAGCAGAACCTGTTCTTATCCAAGAAGGTCTTAAGAACACAGGATGTGCTATAATTTTCTTGCTGATGTACTTTTTCGGGATGGCTAGCTCCATCTGGTGGGTTATTCTCACATTGACGTGGTTCCTGGCTGCAGGACTCAAGTGGGGCCACGAAGCTATAGAAATGCACAGCTCTTATTTCCATATTGCAGCCTGGGCTATCCCTGCCGTGAAGACCATCGTCATTTTGATTATGAGACTAGTAGACGCAGACGAGCTCACCGGTCTGTGCTATGTTGGGAACCAGAACCTGGATGCGCTGACGGGCTTTGTCGTCGCTCCCCTTTTTACCTACTTGGTCATTGGGACTTTATTCATCGCAGCGGGACTTGTGGCCTTATTTAAAATCAGGTCTAATCTCCAGAAAGACGGAACTAAAACTGACAAACTGGAAAGGCTGATGGTCAAAATTGGTGTATTTTCAGTGCTGTACACCGTCCCAGCAACCTGTGTCATCGCCTGTTATTTCTATGAAATCTCCAACTGGGCCGTTTTCCGCTATTCAGCAGATGATTCCAATATGGCAGTGGAGATGCTCAAAATCTTCATGTCGCTCCTGGTGGGTATTACGTCAGGTATGTGGATCTGGTCAGCCAAAACTCTGCACACGTGGCAGAAGTGCTCGAACAGACTGGTGAACTCAGGGAAAGTGAAACGGGAGAAGAGAGCAGATGGTTGGGTGAAACCTGGGAAAGGGAGTGAGACTGTGGTGTGAGAAAAGGACGACACCCCGATGGTCTGGCTGCTCTCCCATGAAGGACTGGCCGTGTGTGAGCATTGCTGTGTAAATCTTGGGAGTAAAGGAGGGAGGCAGTTACACAGCCTCTCTCTGGGGAATGGAAAAAAAGCGTTAAAGAATAAAGAGCAAAAAGATCATGCTGCAGATACAATAGCCATAAACCATTGCTACCCAAAATAGGAAAGCCCAGGGAGGCTTTAAAAGCTGTGAAATATCAAAACACATTATCTTCCCCTTTTTTTAAAGCAGGATGCAATATACTGGTCTGTAGCAGCTGAGGGATTGTATCCCACAGCTGTGGGATGTTGTCTTCTTTTTCTCGTCTTATAGCCAATGGAGGAAAGGCAGCCTGGGGCCAAATTCTGGTCTGATTTGGGGACCATGTCTCAGAATATGGACCTCAGTTAGGTGTCTTCTTTCTGAATTCAGCATTGTGAAGGAAGCACTTGCGGAGGGTTGTGTCTTTATGCCCTGGGGAATTTTGTTGCTCCCATATGCTACACAAGTTAGCCGAGGATTAGCTCCTCCAGCAAATACCAACTGGACTTTCCAGGCCTGAGAGTTACCCATGACGAGTAAGATCTAGTGAGGTGTTAGTGAGGATGATTCTTTAAGTCATCTGATGGCCTAACAATATTTTCAGCTCATTCTTTTTACATCTGTAACCTGGCCTGAATTGAGATTGACTCTACCTTGCAGAAATTTGGACCTCCCAAAGTCCCTTCCCACCTGAATTATTCTGTGGTCCTATCAATATTTCTTACTTTTTTTTTTTTCAAAAAGTTTTACTCAAGGTGTTTGTCAGCAGCAGAGGAGTTGGTGGGATCTGGGAAACCCTGTATGGTCTTCTGCATAGATTATCATTACCTGTCTGCCTCTGTTCCTGTCCCCTCAGGTGCTCCTGCTATTTGCAGCAGACTACTTTATTCTGCTGTATTTAATAGCTTTAAATAAAGTCTTAACTTATAGTGTTCCTTTCTGTGGATAAAAAGGAATTGAGGGTCTCAGTGCTAGTTTTCTCCAACTAAACTTATCTGTCTCTCTCTGGAGACCAGTTGCATGAGGCAATTAAGTCTTAATATATTTCATTCAGTGCGATGGTATCTCTGCCGACGCCAGTCTGGGGAGAAGTGAAACGTTAAGTTCCTTGGCAACCTCGTGTTCACACAGATCAGTTGTATAATTATGTGTGTCAGTTACAATTAAAAGAACATTCTCAGCCCATGACATCACAGCACAGCTGACGGCCTCACAACGATGCTCCGCTTGCTCGCTGACAGCTATGGAGATTGGGGTTTTTTGGTAATATATATTTACATGCAGAGTGTGAGCAGGCATTCAGCTCTCAGGAATGGTAAGAGACATTTCCAGTTTTTGTACAAGGATCCCAAGAGAACAGATCCAACTTCTTGGCAAATGATGTTGTTTCACAGCAACTGTTGAGTTTTCTTATCCTTTTTGTCTGAGGAGGCATCAGCTTGTGCTCTTGGGGAGCCTGAACCTTGTGTCGGGAGCTTGTGTGGCTAATAAGGAAGCTGATGCAACTAGAAATAGCCCAGAAGCACTTGAGAGAACACTGTTATGATGCTGTATCCCTTTGAAAGACCTTCAGTTTTATCTGTGAGCTCTACAATTTTATTTCATCTATTTGTCTGGGACCTGGTGAGCTGCAGCCATCCCCCAGTGCCCTGACCAGCACGGCCTTCGAGGGCAGCTGAGAACAGGCCCTGCTTTATTACAGTCCTCACTTTTCACACAGGTGCCCCATCTGCTTCCCAAGCCACAATTCATTCCAATCTTGGCCATGAGCACTAATCTGTCCCAGAAGTGTGTATTGTTTCAATGTCAATGTTGAAACATGTGCTAGAGCACATTTTAAAAAAAAAACAACCAAAAACCCAAACCCCAAACAAACCCTAATTGCAGTCTTTGTGGTTGGGCTCTCTCCCCAGCAGAACAAGTGACAACTTGACACATTCTGCCCATGATGCACAAGCATTGTCTTGGCCAATGCTGCATACCAGCTGAACCTTTTCATCCTCTCCATAAAGTCTCTTGCTATTAGTGTTGTGTGTAGCTCTGGTTATTCCTCTGTGAACAAGGAGTTCTGCAAGCAGGAGATCTTCAGATAGCTGAGCTTCTCCATGGCGTGCTCTTTCTCCTGGCACAGTGAGGGGTGCAAAGTCTGCAGTTATGTGTTGATTTTCAACACATAGAATTCATAGAATGGTAGGGGTTGGAAGGCACCTCTAGAGATCATCTACTCCAACCCCTCTGCCAAAGCAGGTTCCCCTAGATCAGGTCACTCGGGAACATGTCCAGGCAGGTTTTGAAAGCATCCAGAGAAGGAGACTCCACACCCTTCCTGGGCAGCCTGTGCCAGGGCTCCATCTGCAAAGAAGTTTCTCCTTATGTTTAAGGGGAACTTTTTGTGTTCTGGCTTCATCCCATTACCCCTTGTCCTGTCACTGGAGACAACAGAAAAAGTGTTGCCCCATCCACTTGACATACACCTTTTAAATACTTATGTTAATGAGGTCCCCCTGTTAGTCTTCTCTTCTCCAGACTAAACAGCCCCAAGTCCTGTAGCCTTTTCTCATAAGGAGGATGCTCCAATCCCTGACCATCTTGGTGGCCCTGTGCTGGACTTTCTCCAGCAGTTCCCTGTCCCTCTTGAGCTGGGGAGCCCAGAACTGCACACAGGACTCCAGATGAGGCCTCACCAGGGCAGAGCAGAGCGGGAGGAGAACCTTCCTTGACCTGCTGGCCACACTTCATGATGCATCCCAGGATGCCATTGGCCTTGTTGGCCATGAGGGCACATTGCTGCTCATGTTTAGTTTGCTGCCCACCAGAACTTCCTGGTCATTTTGTTGTAACCTCATCTTGGGATGTGCCAAGGTGTCATGTTCACTCAAGTGTCCTTTAGTCTGAAATGGTTTGGATATTCTCCTGAATGATACAACGCATATTTGACCTGACTGATTCAATAAACAGCATTTTAAACCATGTGACATATACAGAAGTGAATAATATAAGAACAATAGTGCCTTGTTATCAGATGTCTGCATCTCTTCCTGTGGACTGTGTCAGATGGATGTCCTGAATGATTCGAGGCATTGGAAGGGAGTATAAGGATAGCACTGCATAGGCTTTTGAGGGACCTGGGGTGATGTTCATTACACAGTGTGAGGGATTTACTTAAATACTATGAGGTTGGCTGAGGAGAGGCACCAGCTGCTGCCATTCCTGAAGGAAGATCCTTCCCAAGCATTCAGGAGGATGCTACCAACCCAAAGGGAGATTAGCTGTTGCAACAGCAAAGCCATTCCATAAACGTATTCATCCACATGCATACATTCACCTTGCTCTGCCATGGGGCTGTGTGAGTGAAGACTCACAGCAGTTACCACCAGTGGGTATCTGCAGCTCCTGCGTTCTCTCATTTCAATATTGTTATGAATTTAAAGCCAAATATGTGTGACTAATCTTGTCTCAGAAGTGCAGTTGCTGTGGCTTTACAACTAGAAACTTTGCAGCAGTTACCTTCCCTGCACAGTCCCTGCTCCCTCCCCATCCCCCTCGGTGTGGGCTTTCCTCACTATGGGCCTGTCAGAGAGGTACAAGCATTGCTCTTACATTAAACAGACAAGTTAGCTCCTTTTTACTGATTTTTAAGGAAACACACACTGATTATTTTGGGGTGTACAGAAAATATATCTACTTCTATGTATGTACTGTAAATTTCTAATTTATCACTGTAAAAAAAGCCCAAAACAAACAACTTTGCTATTTAATTTTTATATCAAAATAAATTTTTAACCGCTGTGGATAACTGAAGTATTCCTGGCAGCCCTCATGGGTTTGGGAAGTTTGTTTCTTCAATTACCTTCAGCATTGTTGGAAGTGCTTTATTTCCCCCCTGAAGGAAGAAGGACTGAAATGTTCACACTGCATTGAAGGGATGCTCCTAACAGGTTAATCCAGCATGATTTGAATCTAAACGTGGGTTGTGAGAAATAACTGAGAACAAAACATTATTGGGCAATGGTGAAAGTATGTGCACACTTCATGTTTCAGGACAGAAACCTTGTAAAGACAGTGCACGAGTCCTCGCTGCTGGCTGGGGATGCAGCTGGAGCTTTGAGCTTGCCTGAGCATGTTCCCAAAAACGGATGTCAGCACAAGAAGGAAGCACAACAATCCACTGCCATAGCAATGTAGTGACGTGTCTCCTGCTCCTGGGGAGAGCAGAGCCCCCTGTAAAGCTCCTTTTTAATTTCACATGTTATGGAACACGTGCATCCAACACTGTGCTGAGTGTTCAGATCTGGGGCAAGTGATAGCAGAGGTCAGCATCACCATCTCCTAGTTGAGGGTATAAGAACTATTAGTGGCTTCTGCAATTCTGGTCTTCATGCTTGAAATGAGTTCACTCCTAGTGTTAATTTCAGCCCTTCAGAGAACAGATTCAACTGATTGTCTACTTTTTTTGGTTTAAGTATTCAGCTTGTTAATGCTCCACATATTTTCATTCCTTTTCATCACCTCTGTTTGCACTTAGCCTGTATGGTGAGGGGCTCCTTCCTTTTGTGCACAGCCCTCACCTGTTACTCTAACACTGATTGTGATGTTAGTCATCATCTAAACTCACTTAATGGTCTCCATCATGAAGCATCCTGTGTGTGGGATTACTTAATTAGCATAATGTTCTTCTAATAAGAACTGAAATCCGACTAGAGTGAGTAAATAGGGTATGCTCTAAAGAAGAGCGAGAGCAGGAATCATCACCTGTGTATCTACAGCTAATCAAGTTTTGAAGAGCAACATCTAAAACTGGTAATTAGAGTGATTTCCTCATGTCTTTGGCAGCCATCAATGTAATGTTCTCAGGTTGGTGATAAATGAGATCTCTGAAACTTATAATTAGGAGTCTTTAATATAGCTATGCAGTTAAATGTAACAGACACAAAAGAAAAGAGCTTCAGGAGGAGGAAGCGGGTTTCCCCTCTTATCGTTGGGGCTGTTCACACCAACAGAGATCCTCAGGGATGGTGTTGGGGATGGTGTGGGCTGCTCCAGGTCTCTCTGATGGCCAGTTGCCCTTACACACATCCTCCACATCATGCATCTCAGAACATCCCTGTGGAATGACAGCAGATTGCTGGAGTGGCTTCCAGTGAGGGACAACCTCCCTGAGGCACTGGGATGACAAATCAGCCCAGGTTTGCTCATAGATGGGGGTTTGTCTCTGCATACAAAACTCACAAAGAATAAAAGCCTTTTTGAGGACTTTTTGTTGTTTTACTATTTAAGTTTGGGGTGGGTTTTTTGCTTGGTTGGTCTTGTCTGTTTTTTTTTTAAAGATGTTTTTAAAGAGCACAAATGTTAAGGAGTTTGTAGTGAAGGAGACCAGAGTTCTGCTGCCAGAAGCATCCTAAGCTCCAGCAACATGAAAATATGGTATTGTGAGACCCTGGCTTTGGTGATGGAGTTTCCACCACACTCAATTCATCCTCAGCCACCCGGTCCCATAACTGCACCACATTTCAGATCCTCCTTCGTTTTGCCAGTTTGACTATTTGTGGCACTGCACTGCAAAGCACTTCAGAAAAAAAAAAAAAAAAAAAAAAATCTGAGTTAAAAGTAAACATCGGTGGTTTTGCTTTGTTTTATGCTGGAGGTTTATTTTTACCTCAGGTCATGTCAGCCATCTGGTTCATGTGTCAGCCCCACCAAGAGCTGCACTGGCACAGTGAGGCAGCACAGACTGCCAGGGGGTGAAGGGTCTGGCGTGCATTGCCTTGGCTCTTCTAGGAACCATGCTGCTTACCTGGTCTCCAAGCCCTCTTGTGCCATTACCCCCATGAGGCCAGAGCTGCATCTCCCCGCAGAGATGGGTGAGAGACAAACAGCAAACTCCCCGACCACTTCCAGCCTCCCCAGTAAGATTGTTGGTAACTCTTCAGGTTCAATGTTTTGCCTGGCACCATCAAGTCCAGCTCTGAACTTCTCACCTGATGATGAAAGCTCCATAGCAGCTGCATCACCAATGCTCCATAGAGATCTTTTGGGCACATTTGGGCTAATTGGCTCATAGCATATGCAAGAGTCTGCAGCCTCTGTCTCAAGCTAGGTGATGGTTCAACCAGGGTGACAAATACTAATGTGGTCTGAGTACAAAGCAGAGTATCTCTTCACACCTGGAAAGCCAATGCTGGCTGCAGCACTGAAGAGACAGAGCACGAGCCAAGCTAGACTTGCATCGTGCAACCCTCCTCCTGCATCTCACTGAGAAGAGTGGACGACACGATGGGTGCAGATCAAACAGCTTCCAGGGTGATGTGGAGCTGGTCCAGCGGGTCCTGTATCACCAGTATTTCCTGCAGCTGGGTTACAATCTCTGGCCAGAGGTCCTGTGCATCCTGGCAGACTGAGCTGTTGTAACAGCTTTTGTGTTGTTAACAACCAGATATTTTGTTTCACATCTGGGAACAGCCTCCCAAACCGTCACCACTGGGCTGGAAGAGCACAAAGGTGGCTTGGAGGGCAGAGGCAGCAAATGAGGACTCACATGCTAAGGCACCCCTGACAAACTGTGGACCTGTTTTCCCAGTTGTGGGCTGGGGAAGCAGGGATGTCCTGCATGCCAGATGTTAGGTGCAACATCAGAGGAAACAGGTTGAACTCTGAGCACAAATATTATTGCACTGCAAAGTTTATTGTGATTTGTAACTTTTTTGTTGCTGTGTTTGCTTGCCAGAAGCAAAAGTGCTGACTTGTCAGATCCATTTCAGAGGGAGACTTAACTTCATATTTGACCTTTTATTTACAAAAAAAAAAAAACAAAAAAACAAAAAACCAGAATAGTCTAAAATATGAAAAAAAAAAAAACAAAAAAAACCAAAAAAACCCCAACCCAATTGCCTATGGCTTGTTGATAACACCGGCGAGGTAAGTAGCTTCATTTTCTGTTTCCATCAGCATTTAGCTAGTTTCCTGCCTGGTTCTCTCATTTCCTGAGCTTACTCGGAGGAAGGGAAAAACATCCTTCCTGCAAAGCAGATGCAAAATCATTTGGCGCTCTGCTTCTACAGCAGCACGGTGCTTCTACGTAGCACATTACTGTGCAGCGAAACAGCCTGACATTAAATGTGTTAAAGGATTAAGTGAAGCACTTTCTTCCGGAGCAACTCGGAGATGCTTTCACCCGAGGGCCCGGGAAGGGGCGATGAGCGGAGTGCCCCGGAAAGGCAGGAGCTGAGCGGCCGCGTGTCGGGGCTGCACCGTGCGGAGGGAGCGGCTGACACCTAGCGGCACCTGAGCCCTGCCAGCCGCTCGCCACCCGCTCGCCACCCCCTCGCCAGCCCATCGCCACCCGCTCGCCACCCGCTCGCCACCCCCTCGCCAGCCCATCGCCACCCGCTCGCCATCCCCTCGCCAGCCCATCGCCAGCCACTCGCCAGCCCCTGGCCAGTCCCGCTCGCCGCTCCTGCCCAGCGCCTTGCTGGGAGGTTGCTCGGAGAGGGTTTGCTTTCAGTGGGATTCAACGCGGGGAGTTGCGGCTGTCCCGGGGCTCCTGTTCCTCTCTCGCCCTCGGCCCTGTCAGCCTGTGCCCCGACCCGACACCTTCAGCGCTGCTGAGGCTGCACCTCGAGAGCTGTGATCAGTTTAAGGGCCCTCACTACAAGAAGGACAGTGAGGTGCTGGAGAGTGTCCAGAGATGGGCAACGGAGCCAGGGAAGGATGTGGAGCACAAGTCTGATGTGGATCAGCTGAGGGAACTGAGGATATTTACTCTGAAGGAGGCTGAGAGGAGATATGATCACTCTCTACAACTTCCTGAAAGGCATCCACCTGAGGTATCCACCACTTCTCTGGGCAACTTCTTCCAGTGTTTGACCGCTCTGGCTTCCTTCCTGAAAGGAGGTTGTAGTGGTGTGAATCAGTCTCTTCTCCCCAGTCACGAGTAATAGGACAAGTGGAAAGGGCCTCAGGTTGTGTCAGGAGAGGTTTAGATTGGACATTAGGAAGAGGTGCACTGAGGAGATTGTTAGACACTGGCACCTGCTGCCCAGGGAGGTGATGGAGTCCCATCCCTGGAGATGTTTAAGAGCTGTATAGATGAGGTGCTGAGGGACATGGTTTAGTGACGGGCTTGGCAGTGTCAGATTAGTGTTTGGGGCTCAGTGTTCTTAAAGGTCCTTTCCAATTGAAATGATTCTATGATTCTGTGATCACGTTGCTCAGAGCCCCATCCAACCTGACCTTGAATGTTTCCCAGGATGAGGCATCCACCACTTCTCTGGGCAACTTCTTCCAGTGTTTGACCACTCTGGCTTCCTTCCTGGCTCTTAAAGTCAAATCCATTACATGAGTGTTCAGAGGCAATGCAGTGCAGCAACAAGAGAACTGTCCATTCCCTCTCTCCATCAAAGCTTCAAAACAGCAGCTGGAAAAGTGAGGGCAAAGCAGGGCACATACCTCAGCTGTTGGTGGTGAGGGCTTTGCCCAGCAGCACATCTAACAGCTCTGGGCCATACGTGATTGTTTGTACAAACTGCATCAGCTAAGGAAATCACAGGACCACTCTCTGACTAATGTTTATCTCTCCTTCTTCCCTAGCGCTGAGCTTAGTGCTGGTGTGACTACATCAGGTTGCTAACACTGCTCATAGAGGGAAAGACTCAATAACGCTGTAACATGGTCAAAGGGCCAAAGGGCTGAGCCAAGGAAAGCTGCCAGTGGCAGAAGTCAGAGGCACATGTTGTTCAAAAACAGTCTCTTCCTTGACTCCACAGAAGTTATATTTAAAATAAAAAGGACTAGGAGACATAGCAGAATAGAAAGCCTCCAGCCTGAAATGGTGGACCACCTTCTCTCTTCTGCCATTTGGTAGTGGTGGGAAAAAGCTGTCAGGCTCCAGGCAGAAAGCAAAAAACATTTGCAGAGTCATGCACAAGAGAACAGCAATAAAACCATAGCATCTTTTTAAAAGGTAGAAATTGTAGGCAATGGGGAAGAGGTGTTCTCAGAGGTGGAGGAAATAGCAAAGCCAGCACTTGGTTTGCTGTGGGATAAGCTGGATTTTTGCTTTTATGAGCTCACGAGTTCCCTTCCTTTCCAACATAGCCAAAAGCAGCATGTGCCCCTGCCAGAGCCCGGCCAGTTTTGGGATGCACCAGTATGCTGAACAGGGCTTCTTCCCTCCCACCTCTCCTCAGGTTATCAGGTGCTTTTTCTTTTTTTGGATGTGAAAATCCAATCTGAGAGATGTGGGAACCAGCCCAGTCCTCCTCACTTATGTGGGCTTTCCAGTAGCTGTGTGTCTGCAGCCCCATGACTCCATCCCATGACCTGGGCTCATCAGGAGTCTGCAGCCCTGTTCCCAAAATCTGCTACTGAGCTGCTGGCTCATGTCACAGAGGAGACAGCCCTGCCGTGATGCACTAACAGAGAGCACAGGATCCAAGAGCTGCCAAAGCGCTGGGACATGAGTGATGATAGGATGAGAGGAAATGGTCACAAGTTGTGCCAGGATAGGTTTAGATTGGATATTAGGAAGAATTTCTTTACTTAAAGGATTATCAAGCATTGGAAGAGGCTGCCTAGGGAAATGGTGGAGTCACCATCTTTGGAGATATTCAAAAGACACATAGGTGTGGTACTGAGGGACATGTTTAGTGGTGAGTGCGGAACTGCTGGGTTAACGGTTGGACTTGAGGATCTGGAAGCAATTCTCCAACCTAAACGACTCTATAATTCTATGATACTACCTTGGTACCAGGCCATGGAAAGGGAAGCAGTGTAAGGGTATGCAAGGAGTGTCTGGGACCTCCACTCCTCCCCAGCTCTGCTAAAGCAACTGAAGCAGAAGCAACACAAGTTTTTAAATGCTCAGCTTTGAAACCCTTCTCCTAAAACCCCGGAAGAACCCAACTGGCCTCCTAGAGACAGAAGATCAGGACATTTGAGGATCTGTTGGCCCAGAGAGGCACACAGAGTGGAGTAAGCAGGAGAAAAATCCCCGTGTGAATAGACTCAAAGCAAAAATAAAACCTGACATTTCACATCCCCTTCCCTACTGCACCTGTTGACTCATCATTACTCATTGAAGGATAGAAAGAGATTTCTTCCACAAGGAAAGGAGAAGAATCTGTCTTATTGAAAAACAAAAACAAACAGACTGCAAAGTCCTTTCTCCATCTACCTTCTATAGCTCATCATCCAATCTTAATGTAGATTTGATTGGTTTTTTAGTTAATGCAGACATATACACAGATGGCTTTTAGAAATTCTAGTCTCAATCATATTCTTAATGAAGACAAAGCTCAGGTTAAATCATTTACCTCCTGTTCCTGAGAAAGTGATTGCTGAGCCTGGGATTAGAAGGCCTGTGTTGATAGATCTTAGGCTGCATGTCTTTCTGAAAACTAGCCCTTGTTCTTCATTTCCAGATTAATTCCTAATTTCTTACTCTACCTCCTAGAGCAGGTGGCTGCAGGCTTGCCTATGGCAGCTGCCAAAGAAGATGGAGCTGCTGTGCTGCACAGAGGTGCTGATGGTGAGGGGCGGCCTGAATATGAGGCTGCTCTTCCTGGCCAGCCAGGGCCCTCAGGGCAGGCTTTGGAGAAGCAGAACACATGGAACCACAAAGACCAGGTTCTCCTGAGCTGCACTGTGTTCTTGTGCTAACATGCTGACTCCCCTGGATGCAGGATTAACAAGAAAAAACACTCTAATAACACAGAGGTTGGAAAACAGACTAGACTTGAGCCTCATAGAGCAGAGGAAGGAAGACACCAGAGATGCAAACTTGAAGATCAGGGAAGGAGAGCTCCAGGCTGCCCCAGACCGAGGACAGATGTCTGTCTCCAGGCCAGCCATGGCTGCTGGGCACTCCCACGGTGCTGCAGGCAAAGGGGTAGCACACAACACCTCAAATGTGAGGGGCATATAAACCAGGCTGGGCACCACTGCCCAATGCAGATGAGGCAGTGCCCAGCTCTTAGCAGAGCTGAAGGGTCAGGAGCTGCTAGCAGAAGCAGAAAAGGAGAGTTGATGGTTTTCAGTAAATCACTGACTCATAGAATGGTAGGGTTGGAAGGGACCTTTAGAGATCATCTAGTCCAACCCCTCTGCAGATGCAGGTTCACCTAGATCAGGTGGCATAGGAACATGTCCAGGCGGGTCTTGAAGACCTCCAAGGAAGGAGACTCCACAATCCCTCTGGGCAGCCTGTGCCAGGGCTCCCTCACCTCAACAGTGAAATAGTTTTTCCTTATATTTAAGTGGAGCTTTTTGTGTTCCAGCTTCATCCCATTACTCCTTGTCCTGTTGCTAGATACAACAGAAAAAGGGAAGTCCCAACCTCCTGATACCCACCATNCACAGCTGATCAGAGGATCACAGAATCATTTAGGTTGGAAAAGACCCTTAAGATCATCGAGTCCAACTGTAAACCTAACACCCTTCGGCCCTTTTTTATGTATGACTCAGTATGTCCTAACCATGTCCTCACAGGAACAGGAACACTGGAAGCTGGTATTTGAACAGGACAGAAATAGCATTTCAGCTCTATCTGCTATCATATTGGCAGTACTTGCCAGCTTCAAATCATCACCTCAGGTTCCTATTTAATGCTTTAAATCCCCTAATAACTGCTGGAGGTGAGGGAAAGTGGTTTTGTCTGTGACTAGAACTTTATGTGCCATATCTCTGAAGGTAATAGCCATCTGTCTAATAAATAAACAGAAAAAAATAATCACTATCCCTCTTGGCTGGTTTTAGTAACCACTGACTTGGCCATAAGTAACCATAACAATAGTTACAATAAACAAGCTAAATACCCCCAGGGCTGGGCTTGGTTCTGGGAACTCTACCTGCAATTCATCAGGGCCCTCTGAATCCAGATTGCTATAGTTACCACTCATGATGGAAAAAGAAGAATTCCTTTCAGTGTGCATTTCATAAAGTGAATAGTGATTAGAAAGAAAAGATGACCTTTTAAAGAAGTACCAAATTCTCAGGAACAAGGACTAATGAAAAACAGATTGGCTGAGGCATTTCCATGGCACGAGTGTGTGGCACCACCATGCAAACCCTATTTCTTCTTGAAATGGAAATGCCTGGGGACTCACATATTTTTTGTCATTTCATTAAAAAGCTGCTTTTGAAAAAAATCATACTCCATAATGTGAGTACAACTTTACTAACCAGCTTTGCTGAACAGCTTTAATGCATCAACAAGAAAAAAAACACCTGATTTATCTTCAGAAACATTGTTTTTTACTCTTGATTCAGAGTATTTCAACCTGCACTTTGTGGGAATAAATGCCATTTGATTGATTACTCCCAAAATATTGACTCTGATCTGGAGTGTTTGCTCAGTGACCAGCCTCAGAGCACTCTGAAATCATGGGGGTGTTGTTTACTCACTTGATGGAATCCAGACTGGGGAGCAGGGGGAAGGCTTCGATAAATCATTTCTGACATTAACCTTGCAGAAACCAAGTCCTTATAGTATTTGTGTTAGTTCTGCTGCCAGTGCTTGTGCAAACACTGCAGGACAGAATTCACATGGCTATCTTCCTGTGACTAGTTCTGCAAACAGACGCTCCTCTTCGGCATTTCCAGGCAAAGCCAACAGGACAGGCAGGGATGAAGGAAAACGTACTTTGTTTATTCAAACAACTGTTAGTGTGTCATTGGCAGATACGAAACTTTCATAACAGAGTCTTGGGGTTAATAAAAAAAAAAGGAAGAAAGAAAAAAAAGTATGCACTGGATAAACAATGAAACATCATTTTTATTTGTGTAAATAAGCAGAAGCTTCCAAATGCTCAGCGTCTTGCATCTGCACTTTTTGTATGTGCTTTTTTTAGTGTAACCTCTCTCTATGCTACAAAAATTCTCCCTACAGTTTGTTGTTTTGCATAGTGATTATGTGATTAAGGTGCTATAGGACAGACCTTGATCTGTCATGTGAAATAGTTGGATATGGAGACCTCTGGTTCTGAGGACAGACATGGTAAGTTGGTAAGTGGCAAGTACAGGGTGCAAATGTATGTGTGTATATATATATACTCACATTCTTAATTTAAATGTTGTCCTAATGATAACCTTGTGTAGAATTGCTTTCACCTCTTCAAAAGCAGCTTCAGCAAAAACTCTAACTGCAAAAACTCCCAGTGGAACATAGCTCTGCAACGATATGGGCCCACTTGCATTTGTACTCTGGGGAAGTGTGGCTGCTTGGCTGAGCAGCACTGCAACACGTGGGGATGTCAGGCCACCACCAAGAGAGACTGCCTGAGACCCCAAACCCCACTGATGTTCCGTCACTTTCAGAGCTGGGCTCTTGATTCTTACCTATTTCTAAACAAAAAGGCTTTTCTAACAGTGAGCTCTGAAAACTCAATTTTTAGATCTCAAGCACCAGCGAGTGCTTTGGATGTTCTAGAGACCTTACATGGAGCTCAGCACTTCTGTGACTCAATTAAGCAGCAGAATCTGACCTGCTTTGAGGAACAGGACTTTGGCCCTGTTCAGTGCTCAGAGAGGCAGGGGTTAGACTCATGGTGTGTGATGACAGTGGTCTGAAGGGGCTGAAGGGGCAGGTGTCCAGAGGACCGAGGATGCTGCTGTGGCAGCGTTGCTCACTGCCCACAGTCCCATGTGGTCCCGCTGGGCACAGCCCACACCTGGGTGCATGGCCCAGGGTTTCTGCCTGCTGGGCCACTGGCCCATAGATGGAGAAGGAAGCAAAAGCCAAAAGAAAAGTTTTCCAGCCTGGGTTCTTCAGCTGCTGTACCATGCAAGGCTAAATAACACCAGTCTGCCCAGACTGGGATGGACGTCTCCACCAAACATAGCTCGGAGCAGGGAAATCTTTATTTCTCCATAACTCACCACATTACTTCTTCCAAATAAGAAGCAAAAGACATCTCTGATCTCAGCAGAGCCCTCAGTGGACTCCTGCAAACACTCATTAATAAACCACCACAGCCTCCTGACTGCTCCTGTAACTTTTGCCATATGTTAAAGCCGTCAGCAAGGGGTTGTTTCAATGACTTAAGAGATCCTTTATCCACAAAGATTGATTAAAATTCTGCCTTTGACAAATTAACAGGAAAACTTCCCTGGTGGTTTTTAGCAGGTGGTTCTTCCCACATCACCAGACTCAAAAGTTCCTTGAAAACATACTATTTTTACTTGTCAAAAAGGTGAAAACAACTGACTGAAACATGAGAAACCAGCATGTGGGCTTGACAGACCACACTGCCCACTAACCCACCATTGCTCGTTCATCCAGGCAGTTGCAGTGAGAGGAAAAGCAGTGGGCCCTTTTGCTTCTGGAAACACCATTCTAGAGAAAACAACACCTCTGCTCTGAGTCTGCCCTCACCATTCAGCAGCAGAGCCAGGGCAGCACTATGGCACCAACCACTCCTGGACTCTCACCAGTGTGTCCCATCTGCAGTAGGAGAGAGTCCAGTGAAGGGCCATAAAGATGACACAAAGAACTGGAGCATCTCTCTCATAAAGGAAGTCTGAAACAGATGGAGCTGTTCAGCCTGGAGAAGAGATCTCATCAACCTATATACATACCTAAAGGAAGTTGCTAGAACCAGGCTTTCTTCAGTGGTATCCAGTGGCAGAACCAGAGACCATGGGCACAAACTGAAGCACAGGATATGCCATGGGAACATGAGGAAACACTATGGGGTTTTTTTTGCTGCAAGAGTGACCAAACAGTGCCACAGGTTGCCTAGTAGGTGTGTGGACTCTTCATCCTTGGAGAGATTCAACACGCATCTGGACATGGTCCTGGGCAACTGGCCTGAGGTGGTCCTGCTTGGGCAATGAGTTTGGAGATGACCTCCAGAGCTCCCTTCCAACCTCAACCACTCTGCGAGTCTGTGATTCCTGTCAAAGACAAACCTGCAGCTCTGACAGTGGGACAAGTCTTCTACTTACACCCTGGAAACTCAATTAGCCAGTGATGAACACAGGACTTTCCCCACATCCCCAGGTCAATATTCTTTCCACCCTGCTGATAGGGAGCATGCTCACCAAATCAAAGCTCAAGAGCTGCAAATTCAATAGGAGCTTCTCATTTCGGGGCAGCCCTTTTCCTTTGGTGCATTCCCATGTGTGAGCTCCACTGTGCCTGTGTAGGAAAATTTTCTGTTGAAACAACTGAAGAGGTTGCCCCTCAGGAATGAAAGGACAACTTTATCCCAAAGCACAGGCCTGTCTGCTTGGAAGGAGGAAAGAATTTCTCAAAACAAAATAAGAATGCTTGGAATTTCACCTGGATTCAGGGTGTGCAAGTGAAGTCTGCAGCCTTAGAGGGGCTACTCAGAGATGCCATGGTCTAGCTCTCTGCTTTGTGTATTCCCAGCTCCTTGGCACTCAGCTCCACTTACCTTTTGGGTCCTTATTTTCATGACACTTTTGAAACGACAAATGCAATTGTCACTGCTTAGAAGTGCAAATATTTGGATGTAAGTTCTGGCATGGAAAGGGCACTTTTAAAAATTATCAGAAGGCTTGTCAGGAGAAGTTTTCACTCCTCCCAACATAGCTAAAAGAAAATGATGTTTGAAGGATAAAGATATCCAGCATCTGTTGATTTAGGGTACATTTTGAACTATTTTCTCCTGGGTGGAACATTTTGCAGATTTGTGCTGCTGATACCCTGCCCAAGGCACACAGAAGCTCACCTGCTATTGGTCAGTCAAAGGTAAAAACGTGCTTGACTCCAAAACCCACGTGCACTCCATTGACTTACCTGAGACCAAATGATGGGTGAGTTGACATCTATTTGTCAATCTTTTCTGTTCCAGCAGCACAAATCCACCTGCTGCCCTGTCTCTGAGCAGATGAAGCAGCTTTAATAAGGGGCCTGTCACATCAACTGCACATGGAGTACTTGGTCAAGCTGCCATGCTCACAACCGACCCAGGTTGTTTGCATTATGCTCTCAGTGATGTGAATTAGGCCTCAGACAGTCCTTTCCTCCCTTGTGAAAGATTGTACCCAAGTAAGCTGATCTTCCTTCCTGTTGCCCTTGTGCTTTTTAACTGTTGTTACCTTACACAATTTCTGGGCCTTTTCTGGGCACAGAAGGTTCTGCTGCACTTCCTTAGCAAAGCTATCTGACAGAGCCAAAAGGAGATGCTTCAAAGGTTATTCAAGACTATGACAATCTTTGACATGAAGACTTCCATAAATCATCCCAACTGAGGCTTCCAAAGGTGTCAGTCCCTCCTGAAACTGGAGGCTTAAGTCTTGCTCTTTGCTACCAAGGATCTGCCAGACTTGTTCATCTTTTGCCAATACACGGCTGTCAACTTTCATATTGGTCCAAAATTTGCTCCCCCAACCTTCTTCCTATGCCTACTCAGGCTTTGTGAATCTTTCACTGCATTAACTCAGTTTCTACCGTATATTTACAAAGGCTTGTGACCTTTAACTGAAGTCAATCATTCCCCATGGCCTCATTTGTCTCCTTCACCCCTCAGTGCCTTCATCGCACCGCCTTTGCCTGTAAATGATTTACCCAGCACTTGCAGAGCTCCAGCTGCATCCCTTGAGGCACTTACAGCTCAGTCCTGCTCTGCTTTAGACTTCCCAGATTTTCTGGCCACTCATTCAGATCTCTTTGCCCTCCATTACTTCAGCACTTGCTCATCTTCAGTACAGCAGGTTAGAAAGGCTCTGGACATGAACTGTGGCACATGGATGGAGGAGTGTAGATCACTGGCATGGAGTTTTGGGAGTATACCTTATCTAAACACACCTTGATATATGCTTACATATCTGTATGTGGTCACAATGTTTGCAGTACCTGGGTGTATTTTCAGTGTCATTAATTTGGGGATGCTCAGCTCTATCTCCCATCCTCCCCATGAGTTTAGCAGAACATTCTTTGTCTAAACAATCTTTAAAGGGAATTCAATAAATATAAAGCTACGTTTAAAAAAAAGATAGATTTTAAATCTAAATCCTAGATGTATTTAAGTGAATTTAAATAAAACCATACTTGGAATAGACCTATGGTAAGAAACACAGCTTACCCTGGAGAGAACCTCCTGCTTTGTACATGGCTCATGTGCAGTTGGCATCTCTGGGGCACAGGCATTTGCACCTGAAGTGGAGGCCTGTGAAGGAGAAGCTGTGTTTCAATTATCAGCACTGCTGCACCTAAGCCCCTTAGGTTTTTCCCCTGTTTTGGAATGCTTGGGTGAGGTTGCCAACACAGGTGTCTATTACTGCACTATCATCTGGAGTTTGGAGGGTTAAAATTCGTATTTCCAGAGGCTAGTCAAGACCAGCAGGTCATCTCAGTGCTGGAAAAATTACTATAATGTTAGGGAGAAGCCTCTGGAAATGAAACCATCCACTGTTATAAAAAAACTGTTTTCCAGGTTAATAAAGCAAGCCTACCAGTAAAAATCGATATGTTTATTGACCACATCTGCTGAGCCTTGGATTAATTTACAGGCAAGGCATCACAGCAATCACTGCCTAACAAAGCTGCAGATGGATCACAGGGACTTGAGGGCATGTGGACATAGCAGCCTGGCAGAATATCCACAAACAAGCCTGTTTGCAAGGCAACAAGTCTGAGCACAAGCTTTTTGACCCTTTTATAAGTGGGACAAAAGAGGTAAATACGAACGTCAAACCCCAACCTAGTGACGAGGTGTTCCAAGGTGAGTGGCTGAGCTTCTGTGTGGTTGCCACATGCCCACTACAGTGGGGCTGGCTCACAGCTGCCATCAGAGGGGAGCAAACCCCACTGGTGTGGGTCAGAAAAGTGACCACAGGACAGGGGATTCACACAATCATAGAATTATTTTGATGGGAAAAGACCTTTGAAATCATTGACTTAAATCACTAACCTCACACTGCCAAGCTCACTCACCACTAAACCATGTCCCTCAGCACCTCAGCTACGTGGCTTTTAAATATTCCCAGGGAAATGGTGGGTGTCAGGAGGTTGGGGCATTCCTTTTTTCTATTGTAGCTTGCAACAGGACAAGGGGTAATGGGATGAAGCTGGAACACAAAAAGCTCCACTTAAATATAAGGAAAAACTATTTCACTTTTGAGGTGAGGGAGCCCTGGCACAGGCTGCCCAAAGGGGTTGTGGAGTCTCCTTCCTTGGAGGTCTTCAAGACCTGCCTGGACATGTTCCTGTGTGACCCGATCTAGGTGAACCTGCTTCTGCAGGAGGTTGGACTTAGATGATCTCTAATGGTGATCTCTAAAGGTCCCTTCCAACCCTGCCACTCGATGGTGACTCCACCACCTCCCTGGGTAGCCTATGTCAGTGTCTAACAACCCTCTCAGTACGTTCTTCCTAATGTCCAATCTAAACCTCTCCTGGTGCAACTGGAGGCCGTTTCCTCTTGTCCTGTCACTCATGACTTGGGAGAAGAGACAGGCCCCCACCTCAGTGCAGCCTCCCCAGAAGACCCGCAGGGAGTCTGAGCAGAGCCAGATCTCCCTTAAACCCGTGGAGATCCTTTGAAAATGTGCTGGGTTGCTCCCACCGGTGTCCTTAACAGAAGCCCGGTGCTCTTTAGCTACGTCCGGCAGAGGGAAGGGGGGTGGGTGTCCGCTGAGCTGCCGGCGCTGCCCGGCGCCCCGCGTGTGGCCGCCGCCGGCTGTCACGGCCGTCCCGGGGCTCTCCCGGCAGCGGCACCGACCGCCGGCCCCGCTCGCACCGAGCCCTCCCGGCCACAGCCGCCGCGGCGGAGCTCGAGCAGAGCCGGGGACTCCGCAGGGTGGCACCAGAGCCCGCGGCCCGGCTCCGGAATCGACAGCTTTTGAGATCGTCTCACGACAGTGTTGTTGGTGAGACAAAACGCCCCGTGATTCGAGGCCCGTGTGTTCCCCAGGAGTCTCGGTCCGCGGTCAGCTCCCGCTCCGGGAAAATGTGGCATTTCTTTAACGTTACTTCGGGTATGCACTTTCTCTAATCAGTGCTTCGGGTTGAGTTTCACGCGTCTCTTACTACAGTGTTATATAGAGTCTCAATCCCTTTCTGTTTCTGAGTTCATTTTTAAGCTCTGTTCCTTCACAAAGGAAGAAAAAAAAAAACAGGCAAACACTTTACATACTGCAGTTTCCACCCGGATCATAGATCCATTGTTTCAGAAACAACGCTCTGCTTTCATAGAATTCTAGAACCATAGAATCACAGAATCGTTTCAACTGGAAGAGACCTTTAAGATCATCGAGTCCAGCCTTTGTCCCAGCCCTATCAACCACTAGACCATTTCCCATGTCGCTCCTCATCTTTGGTACAGCAGATTAGAAAGGCTCCCCAGTCCAGAATAGCATTACTGTCTGAGATATATTTAATCCTCTTTTTTTTTTTTTTTAACTACATATATCACCAAGAGTTCAGCCAGGCTTTCACTGGTGGTTTCATACCGCCAAACTGTGTCTGTGAAAAAGGACGCAGCTCAAACTTTGACTTCATCCTGAAGCATCCTCTTCCTTGCCAGCCAGCACCCCATATATCATTTCCCCTCTTTTTGCTCTGTCTACATGCCCACATCCAGCCAGTGCCCTTGCTTACTTTTCTACTGCTGGAGCTGGGATTACCCTCAGCTGTGTGGATCAGCTGATTCCCGTTGTGATCTGCTGCGTATTAACGCTTTTTTGGGGCTTCTTTTCAAGAGGACTTGTGGGAAATGCACACCACTACCCAGTAATGGAAATTAATATTAATTGAGCTAAATGACAGATGCCTTGAGAACTGCTTTGCAGAAGAGTCCTGGAGCACATGTCAGGAGTCACTATCAGCTGCAGCATATCCAATACTCTGTTGGCCTTTGGCAGAGTTACCTCATGAGTGAATTCAGCCTTCATTGTGTAACACCAGACAGATTTGGCACCAGAGCAAAAATAAGGACAATAGCAGATGAGCATTGTATAGGCAGAGCTTGGCATGCCAGAGTACTGCTCGTCCTCTTGGTGGCTTCAGAGCGCTTTTGGTTATCAGAAGATCAAAGCCAGCACAGGGAACACACAGTGCAGCACCTCTCAGCATAAGCCTTCGGGCATCCTAATAGCTTTTCTGTCTTCTAATTATGTGCATAATTTCTGATGACAACTTCATGAAAAGAAGCATAATTTGTATTTTCACTCCAAGAGTCACTAAGTGGGCTCACTGCTGTGGTTCCCTGTGATTTGGCATACAAGGACAGGGACTGTGGAACAAAACAAGGGAGGAAGCTGTTGTTTCATGATGCAAGCACGGACTGAATTCAGCTTCAATAATTTGTGCTTTCATTGCTGGCATTTTGTCAAGAGTTCTGGTAGACACTGAGAGGAGGTCTGGTGCCTCTGTCACAGAACTGAACACAGGTTTGGGTGTGATTCACACTGCTGTTCAGGGGTGGCCACCAGCCAGTCATTGGTTCTCTCTGCACCTCTGAGCATCTGCAATAATCACTAGATGTGACTGATTGAGACTTATTAGGGCTTATTGAAACTACAGTTATATCCACACTTTAAAAGAAAATGTAGCATTCCAGTTCAGGGCCCTTCAGCTCAAGGACAGGGAGCTGCTGGAAAAGAGTTCAGCACAGGGCCACAAAGATGATGAAGGGAATGGAGCATCTACCTTATGATGAAAGGCAGAGGGAGCTGGGGATCTTCAGCATGGAAAAGAGGAGACTGAGGGGAAACCTCATTAATACTTACAAGTATATAAAAGGTGTATGTCAAGGGGATGGGGCAATACTTTTTCCTGTATGTCCACTAGGGGTAATGGACAAAAGCTGGAACACAAAAAGTTCCATTTAAGCAGAAACTTCTTTGTAGTAAGGGTGATGGAGCCCTTGCACATGCTGCCCAGGGAGAGTGTGGAGTCTCCTCTGGGGGTTTTCAAAACCTGCCTGGAGGCATTTCTGTGAGACCTAATCTAGATGACTCTGCTTTAGCAGTGGAATCAGACTAGATCATCTTTAGGGGTCCCTTCCAACCCCTACCATTCTATGATCCTAGGATTCTAAGTGTGGCCAGGGATGATACTATATATACTTGTCCGCAAGAAAGCTCTGTAAGATGTGTGGGAAGGAATGCTTTTTGCATGTGGACTGTGTTTATTTGGTTTATGACAATGTAATTTAAACAGTATTTCCTTACCTTTTCAGAAATTAATCACAAAATTCAGAAGGCAGCTTGTCCCAACACAAAGCAAACACAATGGAAAATACAGTGTACAAATAAGCTCTAGATCTTCATAGGGTGTTGTGCTCCTGTGTGGGCAGCCACATGATTTTTGATCATTACCTGTCTCAAGTCCCTGTGCTGTTTGCAGCTTGCACAGACCTACACGTAAAGATTCAGTGCCAAACATCACAAAGAACAAGCAAAGCTACTTGTTTAAAGGCTGAAGAACCCTTTGATTGAGCACAGAGTATAATATCAGGCAATAGCCTGTGCTCTTCCTGGAAATCAACTGTATGTTTCTGTTGTTAATATTTAGCTGCTTTAACAGATGATTTAGAAAATTGGATTCCATTTCCCAAGCTGAGGATATGAAGTGAGCAAAACAAAGATTTCTTTTTAGGTGGCACTTAGGGACAGAATTCAAACAATTCTGTCAACAATTGCCCGGTGGGTTTTAATCTGAGAACTGGAAAAAAGCTGCTTGTATGAACTTTTTTTGCACGTCTGGGATAAAATTCAGAAAACCTCTCAACATTTGTTATAAACTTCTCAGTTTCAGCATAGAGTCGCTGGTCAAAACTGATTGATTTCTGACCCACAACAACAGATTGATCATACCATTCATCTGGAACATGAAGAGCATCTTTAAAGTTCCAACTCCACCAAAGTCAGACCAAGGACTTGAATTTAGGTCACTCCTATTTTTAGGAACTCCCCGGTCCCAAGGTTATTGATTATTCTGGTGATCTGTATCACAGTTTTCATTACAAACTCCATATGTTCTTTTTATCACTGGTGGGGAAGACAAAATGTTTTAGTTCATCAGAATTCATAGGACAGAATATAGTTGAGATGCTGACTTAATTTTTTACTGCCAAGATTAAATGTGTAAATATTTGGTACAAAATACATTTGCTGCAAATATTTCCTGCAAAATGGAAGCTTCCATAGCTCCCACTGACCCTGCAAGCCAACCAGAATACTGTTGCATGCTTAGCAATGTGAAGGATGTTTGGATGGGAATGCACTGAGTGAGATTTAGGTCCAGATTCTGGCTGTCACAGGAACATCTGTGCTACACCTCACAGGCAGACATGAGGCCAACTGTAAGCATAGTGCACTCAGCAATTCCCTCATCTGCTACCCACATGGGATGGGTGACTGGCATATATCTCCTGGTACAGAAGCCATCAGATAGGCTGAAGCACACCCAAGCTGTTCTATACGTGCATGTCGGGCAGCCTTCAAAAGTCCCCAGCAGCCTACGAAATGTTGCACCGATGCATCATCTCAGGGAAGCTTTTCAAACAGTTACCTATAAATTGGGGACAAAAGAGCCTGTTTTCGTAATTCTTGATGTTTGCAGACTGGAGGATTTTTGAATCAGAGTTTACCTTCTAAACATGGGCTATATTTAAACATGGGCTGTCCAGGAAATGTTTTTCCTGTCCTGTTAGAAAATGCTCACAGTTCACAAATGTTTCCAATCTCTCGTTCAAGCAAAACAAACACCTTTGGAAGCAGAGGGGAACCTTGGCTGCAACAACAGCCTCAAGGCACTGTGCTGTAGATGACACAAAATGAATATGAGAACTCTTTCCTCATGGGAAGATCAATTCTGTGAAAAAAAAAATCAGTCAAGGGAGGCTCCTTAAAAACACTGGCTCAGCCCTTGGAGAGTTAAACAAGAGGTGTACCAATTACCAATGCTTCCTGCTCCTCTGCCCGACAAAAAAAATGGAGCTTCACATTATAAGCACCCTGAGCTTATATAACTTATTTTTCCTTCAAACCTTTAGATATCTTGAGGGAGGCAGAGAGCCAGCAGGAGTGAGATGGAGAAGCTATAAGCATGAGGATCTTCATGCTACACCTCTGCCCCTTATGCCTATCTCAGAAGTACTTGTGTATATGATGTTCCTTGCTCCTCTTGCCTAGAAGAATACTCCATGTATGAAAAAATCAATAAAGAAACAAGTTTCTTGCAGGGCTAAACTCAAGCTCATCAACAGAAGAGAGACTGCTGGCTCCAGTGGTCAGGCACTCTGAGTGTGCTGGGTATTTTTAATTAAATTGCATCTCTACTGTGCATTTCTACTACTCTTAACTTCAGTGCAGTAGTGACAGAACCTTGGCAGAAACAATGTGAGTGGAATAGGGATACAGACAACAAAAGAGCGTGATACACTTAACTTTTTAAGTACATTCATCTGTGTAGGATTTGTTTGCCTCTCCAGGAACTAGAATTCACTTGAAATGAAGAATCACATGCAGATCCTCCTGACGTTTAGTGAACTCAGATTCTGTCTGATTTTAAAGCTTTTACCAAATTTTGACTACTCAGGAAAGATGGAATACTATTTTTTCTACTTCATCTTTCCTTGGTCCTTCTCCCAGTCTGTAGCAGCAGTACTTGCGACAGATAGAGGTATGAAACTTATTTTTTTTCTGGAAGAAAAAAAAAAGTGTATCTGCATCCCAAGTTATCCATCTGTATTTTATTTGAGCAAAGAGATAAAACCAAGATAATCCATTTTCAGCCAGAATCAACAACCTTGAAAAATACAGTCCTCTCCACCAGCTTAGTCATCCTGCGTGTTGCCCATTTGATTGAGTTTAGAGCAAAACAAAGGACTAAAAAGAATAGCGTGTGTTGCGTTAGGATCTGTACCAAAGCCTGTAAGAGGAGATAGAGAAAAAATGACTCACGTACTGGGAAGAATTCCACCTGTTCCCATCCAAATTATGTTTCCCTGACAGGCTGGAAGCAGCTGATGCACTGGTTCTCATGGGAATATTCTCATCTTGAACAATATACACATTTAAAACCACTTCCTGAGTTCATCCTATTTATGATTATGTTTGCATTAAATACTGTCCTCTTCATCAGTGTAGAGCCTGGTGCTGAGTAAGCACTTCTCTCCCCAGGACTCAGCTCTGCTCTGATGTTTAAGGGAAATTAAGGGTAACTAATGTGAGAAAGGAATTACTATCTGGGAAAGCTATTGAAATACCCTCCTGTGAGAAGGGTTTTAGTGAGAGGCAGGAACAAGGGTAAATAAATTAATTTGCTTGAAGGGATATGCTAAAGACCATGAAATTCAAAGGAAAGCCATGCTGCATAAAGAAGGGCTCACATGATGCCTACAGTAGTGGCCTAAAATGCACTACCTAGAGATATTTGATGAGTATTTATTCCAGCAATTTAGACTCTATTATTAAGAAGCTCATCAATTCTGCATAAAAGAATACATCAGTCATTAAAAGTGACACAGCCACTGGATCCCAGTGCCCTCTACAGCTATCTCCTCCTATGCTGCATGGCCACAAAAAGAAATAGAGATAGAGACTCCCCATAAGGAGGCAGATTTTACAGGGACTTTGACTCAGAATCACAATTCTGCAGATGTAAATCAGCCTTGAACACAAGGAGCAAACCAAAATTATTCCATTGCATTCCTTCTCTTGGTGTCTGAGTGATGGTGAAGAGAGATAGCAGTCAGTTGCTTCTGTGTCACTCAATAAACCCACGTGAGTGAGGCAATTAGGCATGAGGCTGGAATTTACAGATGCAGGCACATCCAGACAGATGTGAACTTGTCTTGCTGTGCTCCCAGTTAGCTAAATGTCAACAAGATGGATGTAGTTTTACTGTGCCAGATCTCTATCCATCTGTATGGCCTCGTTCTGATGTTGCAAATAATTTGCTTGTGACTGCATGATCATTTTTGCATTTCAAGCTATCTTGTACTTAAAATGTTTTTCAAGAGTGAGTGTGTTGAGGGACCAGTCCTCAGTTCATTAACTAATTCTTACACAGACATTGCACAGGCTCTGAAGAGAAATGGGTCAGTTCTCTAGCATGGATAATATTGCTTCTGTTTTCAGACATGCTACTATTCTTCTATCTGCAAAACAAGGATAAATATCTCATGTTTATAAAAAATACCTGTCATGTGACATGTTTGTGAGCTGGGATGTTATTACAGTGATTGTGAGTAAACATCTGCCATGCAAATGGTAAAACCTCCTAGAGGCTTCAGCTTCTGTACAGTTGCTATTGTCCCTATTACATTATTACTTACTCAAAACTTCAAGATAATGAAGAAAATGAGCCCTAATGCAAAGTAATGGGACAATAAGGACAGTTTTTCTGGTTTTGAATAATACACAGCAGGGCTGTATTCTATTATCCCTCCATTTGCTGTTGATCAAAGGAAGGCATTTCATTGCTTCAGTCCAAACAACTGCAATACTGCACAATGTTCCTATATGGTTGCTCTTCAAATAAAACTTTTCAGTTTTAAAAAGTGAATCCAACGAGCCTTTAGGTTAAGGTCATGAATCTCTCCATAGCATATTCACAGCAAAGATTTGAGCCAGATGTTTGACATTTTTTTATGCCTGAGTCATAAGCTGAATGACATTCAGCTTATGTCTGACTATTGACCCACATTTTGGAGTAAAAACATCAAACCTTTGCAGCAACTGTAGTTTCCTGTCAGCTGGAAAAATGTTGGAAACTCCTTCTCATGAACTTCTGTCCCTCACTGGTTGTATTTCCTGGCCAAGACCTTTGGCAACAAACTTTATCTAATATGCCATCACCGATTGAAGAAAAAGGGAATGTAAGTGGCACCTTAGACAAACCATAAGGAAACTCTTTGCCTAACTCATTTTTTTAAGGCAAGAAGGCATATGCTAAAAGAGTATAATTTTTGTGATTTGTGTATCATTCAGACTAGTGCCCTCAGAGCAGTTACTAGCTAACATTCATGATTTCATTTGGACTTGACAGCATTCGCATTTCACATGTGCTTGAGCAGATTTGGTTTTGTAGTGGTAAACAAGAAAAAAAATCAACATCATGAGAGTCTGAAACAGTTTGGGAGGTTGAATATCTGTGCTGCCAGGACCTGGTATGGCCTTCATGAAAACCTATGGAAAGAATGAAACTGAATTCAATATGAGATTGACCAGGACTATAAGTGCTTTCTATACCATCGTGGTCAATAAAGAATGGAGAGAGAAATTTTGAAGGTAGTAGTTGTGCCAGACTGGCAGCATCTGCCTGAAGTCTCTCGCCCTGTGAGAATTCATTGACCAGGACTGATAAAGAGATAAATGAACTGATGTGACTTGCTGATCTGAATTGCTTCTTCACTCATTTGAGGAGGTCTAGGCTGAGGAGTCAGCCTTCTTCAGATGGATAACCAAGAATCATAGAAGTATAGAATGGTACGAGGTGGAAGGGACCTTTAGAGATCATCCAGTCTAACTCTCCCGCAGAAGCAGGTTCACCTAGATCAGGTCGCACAGGAACATGTCCAGGTGGGTCTTGAAGACCTCCAAAGAAGGAGACTCCACACACTCCCTGGGCAGCCTGTGCCAGGGCTCCCTTACCTGAAGCGTAAAATAGTTTTTTCTTATATTTGAATGGAACTTCATGTATTCCAGATGAATGACAAGGCTGCTCTGGCTCCTCTCCGATGACTCTTGCAATAAGAATTTAGATCGCTAATTTTGCAGTTTGTTTTCAAGATAATCTTGCATTTAGCTTCCTGCATAAGACACACAACATAGGGTCTAAAACACTACTGTACAATGATTGGGATTTGAATTGGCCACTTAGGAGGCTTGAAAAGAAACTCCTGAAACAAGACGTGCTGCCAAGTTACATTTTGTTTTCTTATAGACATTTAGTGAAAGTTCTTTGACATCATAGTCATTATAGTGGTGATACAGTTGATGGCAAATCTACTGTCCCTGAAGGATCCCTCAGTGCTTCCTTTCCTCTTAAAATATTCAGTCAAAATAATTTGTAAATGATTTTTGTGATTTCTTCTTATTAGATTCATATTTATGAGTTTATTTATGAATTTATGGTTGATATCTTATGAGAAAAGCCTTCAGGATCTGAGACTGTTCAGCCTGGAGAAGCATAAGGGAGAACCTCATTAATACTTAAAATTATTTGAACGGTGTGTGTCAGGAGGATGGGGCAATACTTTTTCTGTAGTGTCCAGTGACAAGACAAGGGGTAAAGGACAAAAGCTGGAACAAAAAAGTTCCACTTAAGTAAAAAGTTCTTTGCTGTTCAGGCGAGGGAGCCCTGGCACAGGCTGCCCGGGGAGGGTGTGGAGTGTCCTCTTGAGGTTTTCAAAACCTGCCTGTGTGACCTGATCTAGGTGAGCAGGGGAGTTGGACTAGATGATCTTTAGAGGTCCCTTCCTACCTCTGCCATTCTGTGATTCTATGATATTTCGTAAGTCAGATATTTACAGGGCAAGAGACTGTGTGATGAGGAATAGTAAAAAAGAAACTCTCAACCCTTATCTCTACATGATAGCCACTCAGAGTAAAATTCTCAAGGGGCTCATAGTGTCATTACAAATTGAGAACCCATAATTAGATATAATTGAGGAATCAGGAAAAAAAAAAAAACAGAGAACTATAGTAGAATTATTTGGCCAATGTTGGAAGAAGAGGGAAAAAAAAAGGCAGGGAAATCTATCAGCACTACGTATTAGGTGGAAAAGAGGAATAAGAAGTTCCCGCCTTTGTTCCACAGTTGTCTACATCACTGCAGCTCATTTACACCTTCTGCAAAGGCAAATGACAATAAAATGCCATCTGATCTCTTAGCCATAAGTGCTGCTTGGTTAACTCCAACTTGTCAGTCTGCTTTAATTACCCACTGTCTGTCATCCGTGGACACGCATATCCAGCATTGAAGCTTAGTGTGTGTCATGCAGTGGTAGCTAAGGAGGCACTGGAAGACATTTAAAGGTGTCTTAAATTAGGAAAAGTTAATTGTCACTCCCTAACTGCTGCTGAATTCATGGCCAGGACGCAAATAGTTTGGGCCAGAACCAAGACCTTGTAATTATGTATTTTGCAATGTCTAGCACAAGATTAAGATTATTTAGGCACAAGCACAGTACAAATAAGATGTATAATGCAAAGAATAAATAAACATTCATGACACAAAGCAGTATAAAATAAGACCTCCCATTTTCAAATCCTTTCACTAAGATATTAAAATATGTTGGCAAGAAAAATATTTCCTGTAATAAACCATTATTTGCTTCATCAAGCAAAATTGGGCTACTTTTGCCAAAAAAAAAAGCACGAGTGATTCCTAATTAATTCTGTACTATAGACTCTTCTCTTACATTTCTTTTACCAGTTTATGTAAAAATAATTTAATGCCTGAATGATTTAGCGTGAGATGTTTCCTTTTGTGAAAAGCTTTTTCCATGTCCCACTTTAATAAAAACATGTTTACAAGTGATAGTACAGAGAAACTCATCTTTAATGATACTCTGAGCCCAGAGTACTGGCAATCAAAACAACCACAAAATGTAAACTCCACTCTTCAGTCAAAGCCTCAGTCAATGCCCCCAGCAAGTGGTATAAGACATAAGCTGCCTCTGAACTGACTGCTACAATGTACATTCCTGGAAAAACAAAGACAATTCTTTAGATAATACACCTGCTTGTCACTTGAGGAAAAAAAATAATTTGTGGTACATTATTCCATATAAACACAAACACTCTAACTGTGCACATACAACTTTCTCATCTTCACTGTTGACATGTACTTGGAACCTTTTGCCACTACGTGTCTATCCCATCCCCATCCCCTATATAGCAGGTGGTTTTTATAATTTCACATGTCTGAATTTCATTATCACACAGATTATGAGCTCATGTAACAACAGGGCCATTTTAATCACACTAGCAGGCTTGGTTCAGCTCTCATCGAAGTCCTAACTTACAAAAGAAACCCAGCAGTTTTACAAATAGAAAGACAAGGCATGACAATTAGCATGGAAAGATTGTGTTCAGGAAGAAAAAACTTGGCCAGTCCTTTGCTGAAATCACAGATACTGAAATAACACCTTTTCTAAGATTTGTCATATGTCATTTGTAATTAAAGCAAAAATAATCACAGCCTGAAAAAATGGTTAGAATTGGAAAAGACCTTTAAAGGTCAACTAGTTTAGCCCCCTGCCACGAGCAGGGACATCTTCAGCTAGATCAGGCTGCTCAGAACCCCATCCAACCCGACATTGAATGTTTTCAGCGATGGGACATCTACCACCTCTCCAAGTAACCTGTGGCAGTGTTCCACCATCATAAAAAAAATTCTTACATGTAGTCTGAATTTTCTCTCTTTTAGTATAAATCTGTTACTCCTTGTCCTGTTGCTACAGGCCCTATTATAAAGTCTCTTCTCGCCTTTCTTATAAGCCCCCTTAAATACTGAAAGGCCACAATAAGACCTCCCTGGAGCCTCTTCTCATCCAGGCAGTAATAAACTGGGAGTAGCAATGTGCTTTTGAGTGCAAGAAGTGTTAAGTGTGAGGAGAGGACACGGTAACTAGACTTTAGCTGTGTGGGTGAGAGCAGGGTTGGCAGCAGAGGACATCTAGTGGTGTTCAGCTGTAAATTAAAAGCAAACAGCAATCTCTGCGTTATTCTCCAGCAACACTGGCTGCCAGGGCAAGGTGGCTGTGTTTGAATGCTGTGGGAGCAGCTATGCCCCTTAAGGAAGCACTAGTACTGCTATACTGATATAATATCAACAACTGATATCTGCGTTGCACAAAAATGAGGTGTTTATGTACACAGGCTAGAAGCACAGTTCTAATTTATACACCTACATATATATACGTATATATATCAGGAAATCTACTACAAGCTTGTCTTTTAATGAATTTAGGAGTTAAGCTTATTCAGGTGTGTAAAAAAGATCACATATAATTTTTAATTACAAAAAGATAATGCTGGTGTGTATCAGAAAGGCCCAAGCTAACACTAACTGGCTGCTAGCATCACATAAAATCATGTTGCCCCTTGGGATCAGACACAAAAATTCAACAATAGTCACATTCCCAGCAACATCTTTACCTCATGCACTTTCATTCTTTTATTAGCCACTCCATGTGATATTGCAAGGTTAAATCCACACAGAGAAAGCTCCTCATGATGCTTTTGCCATGTGGCTGGATAAAGGTGAGTAATTTGATTTACTTATCTATCTGATTAAAAATGCAGTTAAAAAGGGAGGTGAGGAGAGCCACTGAAAGGTTGCCTTTTCTTTTTATCTGCACATCAAGCATACCTTTTGGAATGGATTTTCAGTTACAGTACCCTCTCTGGCCCTGATCCAGCAAAGAACTGAAGTCTAAGGGTGAACTTAAACACATACTTACATGCTCTGCTGAACTAGAGCCAGAATGCTGGGTACTTTCCACAGCCCAATCTCCAGTATATTTGTACAATAAACAAAAATAACACTAAAAAGTGTTATCACCAGAAGTTCCAAATGGGTTCTGAGAATTTATTTCTCTACTTCTGGAAAAATAACTTGAGTGCTGAGCAGAAATCAATCATTAAGGTGTAATTCAATGCATGTGGCAGACTGTTTGGTGAAGTTAATATTGTGTGTCTGCAGTTTTTCATGGAATATCCAGCCTATATCTAGTAAATATCCAGTAAACTAGTACTTTTTAAATGATCTTGTTGCAGGAGTAAAAGGCAATTTGACACATGTGATTGCCCAATTGTCAAAACACAGATGAAAATGTTTTTCTTGGAGTCAATGATTTTGCTTTTGTTCGTTACTAAGAAAGAAAGAGAGAAAGAGAGAAAGAAAGAGAGAAAGAAAGAGAGAAANTGGGTCCACCTACCTACACTCCTTTTAATACAGCACAGTATCTTGCTAATTTTCATTGCTACCAGGGCACACAGGTGAGATGGGTCCTGGGACCTCTCAGGACCTTTTCAGCAGAACTGTTTCTCAGTCAATCAGTGCCTAGTCTGCACCTCTGCAATGAGTTCTTCTTTCCTAGGGACAGGACTCTGCAGCTATCTGTTCAATTTCATAAGGTTTTTGTTGGCCCAGCCTGTCCAGATCATTTGAACAGCAGACCTGCCCTCAGATGTACCAGCTGTTCCTTGTCTGATTCTCCTACAGTTTATTGTGGACTGCGAAACTGATGAGGACCATTCTTTCTTCTCTTCCAGATCATTGATAAAGACATTTAAAAAGATACATCCCACGATCAACCTCTGCCTAACTCCATCTGTAACCAGTTTCCAGGAAGAGTTCAAACTCTAAACCAAAGCTCTTTGAAACTCACAGCTCATCTAGTTTCTCAGTCTCACATAGTAATCCACCCAATAAGATATGACTTTTACTCTTTTATTTCAAGTAAACATTGTGTCCCTTAGATAAACAAAGTAATATTACAGTATGCTGAGTTTATCTGTGTCTTGATATGGACATGGTACACAAGAGAAGACCTGACACAGTGTCAGATCAGTGACAGTAAGGCAATTCATTTCACTGAGAAGACCACTCTGGAGACTGAATAATTTCTAGAATCTCTTCAGCTGAACACTTTTATCTCTGGATCACATCAGTGCTGCTTTTTAATAGATCTGATACTGTGTGACTTCAGACATTAATCCATAATTTGCTTGCCTTTTTGTCTCTTGAAAAAAAAAATAGTGAGGGAGAGAATAAATAGAAAGATGAGGCAAAGAGATGATCATTCCTTTATGTTTCTTGAGAGAAAGGAAGTACCACTTTTGTTTGTTTTCTAATATAACTTCTGCATAGTAAGATTGAATGTGGGCATTGAGAACCCCTGTTCTCAATGCTGTTGTCTGAGATATCTTCCTACACCTCATATATTTTCTCATGAGAAGTCACCATGACAGAAATCAGAGTAGTTAATTTTACCTCACAAACACCAGTGTCCAATGCTAAAACTCTATTACAATTTTTGCCTTTCTGTTCTATTCATAAAACCTTTACCATTCCTGTCTTTCCATCCTTCACGCTGTAGGAAGTTCTTTTCTGCTTCAGTTGAAGCACAGCTATAAATCTTCTACAAATTGGTTTAAACTTTCATTCACTTATTCAGGAATGAACAACAGGGGACTGGGACAGGATTCTTTTAATGCGAATGTACTGAAAACTGGAAAAGTTTTGATTTCCTCAAGGCATTGAGCTACACTCAGATTTTCCTTCACCCCCCTATTCTGTTCTGATATTCTCACAAGAAGTCAGAGAGGGACTTTTTACAAGGGTTTATAGTGACAGGAAAAGAAGTAATGGCTTTGAACTGAAAGAGGGCAGATTTTGATTAGATATTAGGAAGAATCTCTCTCTGTGTGAGAGTGGTGAAGCATGAGAACAGGTTGCCCAGAGAGATTATGGATGTTTCATGCCTGGAAGTGTTCAAGGTCAGGTTGGATGAGGCTTGGAGCATCCTGATCTAGTAGAAAGTATCGCTGCCCCTGGCAAGAGGGTTGGAACTAGATGATCTTGAAGATCCCTTCCAACCCAAACCATTCTGTGATTCTACAGTTCTGAGATTCTATGGCATCATTAACCAAGAGCAGCGCAGAATGAACTGTCCACGCTCTCGATTGACAGCGGAGCGCCGCTCAGCACCACGGACAGCGCCCGCGGCCCCGCGCACGGCGGCTCTGGGGAGGGAGCGACCCGGCACGGGGAGCAAGCGCTTCACGGGCTCTCCCCCAAATTCCACCCAGCCACAGCCCTTCGGTAAAGGGTGGAGGGGATTTAGGGGAGTCTAGTGGTGGGCTTGGGCTGCTTTTTGTGCTGCGGTGGAAGAACTGTCAGCTTTTTAACATTAGTAAATGAAACATCTGCAAAGAGAGGTGCTTATGAGTCTCTAGTCCCAAAGACTTCTTAGAATCTACTGAAAGTGCTTGCAGAGCTCTTAGAGATAAGGAAGCTGGAGTTGTTTAGTCTGGAGAAGAGGATGCTGAGGGAAGACATGATCTCTCTCTACAACAACCTGAAAGGAGGTTGTAGAGAGGTAAGGGCTAGTCTCTTCTCTGAAGTAGCAAGTGATAGGAAAAGAGGNTTCTATGGCATCATTAACCAAGAGCAGCGCAGAATGAACTGTCCACGCTCTCGATTGACAGCGGAGCGCCGCTCAGCACCACGGACAGCGCCCGCGGCCCCGCGCACGGCGGCTCTGGGGAGGGAGCGACCCGGCACGGGGAGCAAGCGCTTCACGGGCTCTCCCCCAAATTCCACCCAGCCACAGCCCTTCGGTGAAGGGTGGAGGGGATTTAGGGGAGTCTAGTGGTGGGCTTGGGCTGCTTTTTGTGCTGCGGTGGAAGAACTGTCAGCTTTTTAACATTAGTAAATGAAACATCTGCAAAGAGAGGTGCTTATGAGTCTCTAGTCCCAAAGACTTCTTAGAATCTACTGAAAGTGCTTGCAGAGCTCTTAGAGATAAGGAAGCTGGAGTTGTTTAGTCTGGAGAAGAGGATGCTGAGGGAAGACATGATCTCTCTCTACAACAACCTGAAAGGAGGTTGTAGAGAGGTAAGGGCTAGTCTCTTCTCTGAAGTAGCAAGTGATAGGAAAAGAGGAAATGGCCTCAAGTTGTGCCAGGAAAGGTTTAGATTGGATATTAGAGGGAAATTTTTCACTGAGAAGGTATTAGACACTGGTATAGGCTGCTCAGGAAGGGGATGGAGACCCCATCCTTGGAGGTATTCCAAAGCCACATAGCTGAAGTGCTGAGGAACATGGTTTAGTAGTGGGCTTGGCAGTGTAAGGTTAGTGGTTGGACTCAGTGATCTTAAAGGTCTTTTCTAACCAATAATTCTATGGTTCTGTGAAATGTCAGGTTACTTTGCTATGACATTTTAGACTTCTTTTTTTTCTCAGTTCAGCTAGCAGTGGCTTATTACTGCTTGCAATGCTTTCTCAAAAGAAAAGCATATCCATGAGCAAAACAATGGTGAGCTGCTTAGGATGTGATCAGAAATAGATGTCAGAAATTCATGACACCCCAGTGCATTACACACTATTAATTGGGAGAGGGTGAAGAGAAGAGGAAAAGATATGCTTGCAACAGGGGAGAGTGTTGAAGGTTACTTTAAACTCACATCTGTACTCTCTTCTTTGTTTCTTTTCCATTTGGTGGTGGCCATCAGGGCTCATGTCCAGTTGCCTGATGGCTCCTCGCATCTCTACAAGAGATGCTTTTATTCAGTTTCACAGGAAGTTAAACTCTTTGTCTTGTGAGGCCACATTTGGAATATTGTGTCCAGTTCTGGGCCCTTCAGTTCAAGAAGGACAGCGAGCTGCTGGAGAGAGTTCAGCACAGGGCCACAAAGATCATGGAGTGGAGCATCTCCCTTATGATGAAAGGCTGAGGGAGCTATGGCTCTTCAGCTTGGAGAAGAGGAGACTGAGGGGTTATTTCATTAATGTTTAAAAATACATACCCAGTGGACGTCAGGAGGATGGAGCCAGGCTGTTCTCAGTGATGTTCAGTGATAGGACAAGGGGCAATGGGTACAAGCTGGAACATAAGAGGTTCCAAAGAAATACAAGGAAGAATTTCTTCCCTGTGAGGGTGAGGAAGCACTGGAACAGGCTGCCCAGAGGGGTTGTGGAGTGTCCTTTGCTGTGGAGACATTCAAAACCCACCTGGATGAGTTCCTGTGAGATCCTGCTCTGGCAGAGGGTTGGACTGGATGATCTTTCAAGGTCCCTTCCAGCCCCTGAGATTCTGTGATGCTTTACATGGCCACTGCTCTGAGTGCAGGTAAATCCTACCTGTGCTCAAAGCTCCAGTGTCACATTCTCTTCGTGTTTATCTCTGAAAACCAATAGCACTGGTGGCATAGGCTGATACAGGGTCTTCATTCCTCACGCCCTTCATAGACCTCCTTGTGAAGGGCACTGGGGGTTAATGAGCCTCGGGACGGTGACTGCAGGGTGTCAGTGAGGACACGAAGGGTTAATGCCCCCCAGGCCAGTGCCTGCGGAGTATCTTTGAGGACATGTGGAGGACACACATCCCGCCCAGCCGTCGCTCCAGCGCAGCGTCCCCGCAGTTCCCGCCTTCCCCGAGGGCTCGCCGCGCTGCCCGCCGCTCCCGCCGGCTTCCGCGGGACAACCTCGCTCCCGGAGCGGGGCATACCCGGGGCCGTGCCGGGGCCGTGCTGGGGCCGTGCCGGGGCCATGCCGTCGCCGTCGCCGCCGCTGCCGCTGGTGCTGCTCGTACTGGCCCTGCCCGGGCCGGGGCCGGCGGGTGAGTGCGGGGGGACCGCGTCCCAGCGGGGGCGCGAGTGGAAGGGCGCGGTGCGCGGGGTTTAACCCGGCCCCCAGGCCCGGCCCGGCGGGGCAGAGGTGCTGCTGCCGCCGGCTTGAGGAGCCGGGGATGGGCAGTGGGGCGCGGAGGCTCAGCGGGGCGAGCAGAGGCACTAAAACATCATAATCCACAGCGGGTGTTGGGCTTTCTTTCTTTCCTTCTTTCTCTCTCGCTTTCTTTCTCCCATTCTCTCTTTCTCTCTCTCTCTCTCTCTCTCTTCTCTCTTTCTCCCTTTCTCTCTTTCCCCCTTTCTCACATTCGCTCTCTCTCACTCTCTCCCATTCTTTCTCCCCTTTTCTCTTTCTCCCATTCTCTCTTTCTCTCTCTCACTCTCTCTCTCTCTTCTATCTTTCTCCCTTTCTCTCTTTCCCCCTTCTCTTTCTCCCATTCTCTCTCACTCTCTCTCTCTTCTCTCTTTCTCCCTTTCTCTCTTTCCCCCTTCTTTTTCTCCCATTCTCTCTCACTCTCTCCCTTTCTTTCTCCTCTTCTCTCTTTCTCCCTTTCTCTCTTTCCCCCTTCTCTCTTTCTCCCATTCTCTCTCACTCTCTCCCTTTCTTTCTCCCCTTTTCTCTTTCTCCCATTCTCTCTTTCTCTCTCTCACTCTCTCCCTTTCTTTCTCTTTTCTCTCTCTCCCTTTCTCTCTTTCCCCCTTTCTCACATTCGCTCTCTCTCACTCTCTCCCATTCTTTCTCCCCTTTTCTCTTTCTACCATTCCCTTTCTCTCTCCTTCTTTCTCTTCTATTTCCTTCCTTCTCTTTGCCTTTCTTCCTCTCTTTTCCCTTTTCACTTCTATTTTGTTAAAAAACAAAGCCTTTTCTGCTCAAGTAACTTCAAAGAACTTGGACAGTAGCATAACAGTGGTGATTTACATATTTTGTTTGGAAACACTTGTGTGTCTCTTGGCAAGGGCTTGGTGCCTTGCATTGATTTCTCCTTTCTACTCATTATACCCTGACATACTAAAATCAGGCTGTTGAGTGATACATTCATGCAGGAGTGTAAGCACACGCACTCCTAGGTAGTCCCTGTTGTCTTCTCTGCCTATTCATTCCTCAGCTGAGGATAGGTGACTGCTGGGGAAAAGCTGATGAGGAGAGCAGCTCTACAGAGAGGGACCTGGGAGCTCTGGTGAGCATCAAACTAAACATGAGGCAGCAACGTGCCCTCGGGCCAAGAAGGCCAATGGCATCCTGGGAGGCATCAAGAAGAGTGTGGGCAGTAGGATGAGGAAAGTTATTCTACCCCTCTACTCTGCCCTGGTGAGGCCTCATCTGGAGTCCTGTGTCTAGTTCTGGGCTCCTCAGCTCAAGAGTGATAGCAAATGTCTAGGGAAAGTCCAGTGGATGGATAGCTACCAATATGATGAGGGCACTGAAACAAATCTTTTACAAGGAAAGACTATGAGATCTGGGCCTGTTTAGCCTAGAGAAGGGAAGGCTGAGGATGGACCTTATCAACACTTATGAATGCTTAAAGTGTGAGTGTAAAGTGGATGGGGTCAGTCTTTTTTTCTGTAGTGGCCAGTGACAGGACAGAGGGTAACGGGCACACGGGAAGTTCCACTGGAACATGAGAAACTTCTGTGAGGGCGAGGCAGCACTGGCATATGCTGCCCAGGGAAGGTCTGGAGTCTCTTTCTTTGGTAGAGAAGGAAATCCTAAGTTGGGCTAGAAAATACAGATTAAAAGATGACAAAATGTTCAGCATGAACTTCTTAATTCTCATTCTCTCTTCTGTCCCTATAAGTCATTTGCAGAAGATGGAGAGCATTGCTATAACCATGCATTTCTCATGCAACCCCTAATGTCCTGCCATGAGGGTAGGGCAGCAATGTCATTTATCTCCACAGAAGGATTGTCCTTCTGATGCCCCACAACAGCAAGAACATACTTCAAACTGTCAAGATCTTCCAAACAGGCTTCTATGCTAGTTTAGAGTTAGATGTCTCTTTCCTATCAGTTTGGGTTTCTTATCCGTGGAAGCAGTATGTGTTATGTGATCTTTGTTGAGAAAAGCACAGCTGAAATGTCTTTACATTTCTTATACATATTGCCTGGAAAAAGGCATTAAAAAAAATTGTGTGATTATTGTGAAATATAGCTGGGGGGCTGGAGACATTCTTACTTCTAATTTAGGAAGCACATAGAAAGATAAAAGCCATATACTTATTTCCAGGGCAAAGATTTCAGTGGCTTGAAATTGAAACTTCTCTTTAGCACATTTAATTGTGGACTTTTAGTGCAAGACATTACAGCTACCATTCCAGTTGGAAAAGAACATAAAAACATATACATTTGCTACAGGAAATGCTCAGTAACCTACCAAAGGGGTTAATGCTGATGGAAAGAACTAAAAGAAAAAAATAACACCTCACTGTTAAGCCATGGCTGTGGATCAGAAGTATTTCTACTGAATTAAGTAGCTGGGGTTACACCATGGGAAATGAGGACAAGACCACCATCAGTGACATACTAGACTGTAGCAGACACACAGTAGAAAAATAGCAAAAAGAAGAAATAAGTTCCTATGAAACACATTGCCATGGAGATCTCTCTCATGCTTTGAAGTAACAATCCAATCTCGTGTACGCTCGTGGACTTATTTTCTCAGTAGATCATATGCCAAATTAATATTCCTCTGCCTGGCACTTTGAAGGGATAAATGTACCATGAACAGGTGATGTAAGCACAGTACAAGCCATCAGTAGTATGCTATATACAGTTGTTAGCCTGTCTAGATATAACCTAAGTCCACCAGACATAGTAACAAGTCAGTGCAACTCATCTAACAAACCCAGCGTAAGAGGAGAGCAGTTTAGCCCCTAACCATTCTCTCTGATGCCTATTATAAGGAAGAACTTTGTGGCTTTTTATTTCAATGAGCCAGTCAGAGCATTGTGCTCTGGGCAGGAAGAAGTCAGCTGACATGTAAAAGTCTTTGAGAGCGTGGTTAATGGAAAAAATCCTTTGGACCCCGTGATAGTCAGGCACACATGGCCTTTCTTGATACTGTATGCATTGCTTCAATTATTAAACTGCGTGAGGGCAACGCACAAAAGAGTTGTTGGTGCACTAGGAGCCCTTCCAGCACCTAGGACTTTTCACCTATGATTAAAGGTGGACTTAGTACACTATGATCAGAGAGCTAAAATTTAGAGCTTCTGTTTGTGAAAGCATCACTGTTCAGTGCTACTCACAGAAACAATCTGCTACACCAAAACAGAGCTTTGTTTTGAAGTCATTTGTGCTGGCAGTGGTCCAAGCCCCCACTCATGCAGGGAACTGGAGTCCCTGTTATTACATGCTGACTTGGCAGCAGGTTAAAGACACTTACTACTTAAAAAGAACTTGCAATTAATATATCATTATAAACTACCCTGTCACAGTAATTTTGGGTGTTTTTTTTGCAAGAGTTAAAGAGGTAAGGATGCTGCAGTTCATTCTAACGTGGTACATAAGAGCGAGCAGGGAGGACTATACTGATTTCTTACACTCTTCTAAATCCGTGGTGACACGTTCAGTGATTTCAATAGGGCCAGGATTGCACCCTACTAATATTAACTGGATGACTTTCCAGCTGTGTGGGTACAGTTGGAGATACAGAGCATAATTCAATGGTATTTCTACACTACCCAGGGAAGCACTGAGCAGTGATGGCACTACTCCATTCACAGAAAGAGCTTAGCTCCCCAGGACAAGGCTTCAGTTACAGCACTGGGGTGACAGAGCTGTGCAGACCCTGGAGCCTGGGACAGCTTGTTCCTACTGCCCTCCACAGAGGTTTGCTGTGCTCAATTTAATAATCAGAGCTCTTTTTTAAACATAACTTTTTACTCAACTGTTTACACCACTGACTTATAGAAATAACTTATATATATTTTTGTATTATGTGAGATATATAATTAACTAGGGAGTTTATTCTGGATGAAGATTGTGTTCTGCGAGCCATGACAAGAATTAATTTTCTTACATGTCATGGCGGTGTGCAGACTTCTTAAAAAACCCAATATTCAGTAGTCATCTGCTGAAAGGCGTCTTGGAGACAAGAATATCTCCTTTCTTTTTAACCACATTTTAACCAGATTTCAGGGTTTCCAAAGCATTTTATACAGCAATTTCAGTCAATCCTTAGTTGGTCTGACTCATGCAAACCAGTAGTGATAAGCTGAGCTCTCTCTTAGGCTTGTGAGTTAAAAGTATAGCTATTTTTTATTCCTATGTGTAGCTCATCTCAGTTGTCACAACTTTTTATATGTGATTTGTAAGCCACAGTACTCTTTGCAATGAGAGTAGAACTGTCGTTCCCATTTGAGAGTGAGAGTCTTGGTACCTCAGTGTCCTCTGTAATATCTTCAAGATCATATTAGAAGTTCATGGAGCATTAGAGTACACCAACACTTTAAAAGAGGACTAGTGTAGTAGTTTGGCCCTGGATGAGTGCCAGATGCCCAACAAGTTGTTTTATCACTCCCCCTCCTAAACTGGATGGGAGAGAGAGAAATATAATGAGAGGTTTGTGAGTCGAGATACAGGGAGATTTGCATCATGGGCAAAACAGACTCAGCGTGGGGATAAAAGGGTTTGATTTATTATTGAACAATCAGAATAGCACAGGGAAATAAGAAATAACATCAAATCTTAAAAGATCTCCCCTCACACCTCCTTCTTCCAGGACTCTCATTTCTTCCCCCTTAGCAGTGCAGGGGATGGGGAATGGGGATTGTGGTCAGTTCATTACAGATGGACTTTGCCGCTGCATCTTCTCAGGGAGAGGCCTCCTCACACTTCCCACTGCTACATTGTGGGGTCCTTCCCACGGGAGACAGTCTCTCATGAACTTCTCCAGCGTGGGTCATTCCCATGGGCTGCAGCTCCTCACAAACTGCTCCAGCATGGGGTCTCATCCACAGGGTGCAGCTCCTCACACCCTGCCCCAACATGGGTCACCCACAGGGAGAACAGTCCTTCAGTTACCAACTGCTCCAGCCTGCGTCCTTCACAGGATCACAAGTCCTGACAGCAAACCTGCTCTGGCCTGGGCTCCTTTCTCCCCACAAGCTCCCAGGTCCTGCCAGGAACTTGCTCCAACATGGGCTTCCCACAGAGTCACAGCCTCCTTCAGGCATCCACCCGCTCTGGCATGGGCTCCTCCAATGGGCTGCGAGTGGGTCTCTGCTCCCCAGTGGCCTCCATGGACTGCAGGGGCACAGCTGCCTCACCATGCTCCTCACCACAGGTCACAGGGGAGTCTTTCTTCCAATGCCTAGGTACCTCCTCTCCCTCCTTCTCCACTGACGTTGGTGTCTGCAGAGATGTTTTCATATTCTCACTCCCTGTTGCTGCTGTTGTTTAGCATCTGCCCAGCAACTTCCACTTAAATATAAGAAAAAACTATTTCACTGTTCAGGTGAGCCCCCAGAGGGGCTGTGGAGTTGCCTTCCTTGGAGGTCATCAAGACCTGCCTGGACATGTTCCTGTACCACCTGATCTAAGTTGACCTGCCTCTGCAGAGGAGTTAGACTAGATGATCTCTAAAGGTCCCTTCCAACTCCTACCATTCTATGATTCTATGAAAAATCTGGTTTTGGATAAAGAAGCTATCAAATACAATAACTACTGAGCTAGCTCCCCCTCACCCCACCTCCCCCTCTCCCAGAAAAAATAAAAACAAACAAACCCAAAAGGTTGAGTAAATAAAAGAAATCAAGTACTAGCAGATGACTTATTTGGCTGGGAAGAAACCTAAGTAGGCAGATATGAGACATTAGAGGCTTCAGTTGAACAAGTAAATTTACAATGATTGACTTTACACAAATTGAGATAACTGCAAAGCCTCCAAATCATCCTCAACCTACTTTACTGCTTATTCATAATTTCTAACCTCCAAGAAGTAATTACTGGGAATCTCTGCACCATCAGAATCATCAGACAAGCCACATCTTTGCATATGAGAATCTTGCAGGTATACACTGATCTTTTATTAATACTTGCTCTTCAGAATCTGAGGCCCAGGGATCTACTAATCTCCTTTCAGAAACAGCTCATGGACACAGAATGAGACTCACAGAATGGTTGGGTTTGGAAGGGAGCTCTGGGGGTCATCTCCCCCAACCTCACTGCTCAAGCAAGGCCATCTCAAGCCAGTTTCCCAGGACCATGTCCAGGTGGGTGTTGAATCTGAAGATGAATAGTCCACAGCACCTACAGGCAACCTGTGGCACTGCTTGGTCACCCTTGTAGCAAAAAAAAAAGTGTTTCCTCACATGGAAACATGTATGCTCACATGGCATATTCTATGTTTCAGTTTGTGCTCATGGTCTCAGGCTCTGGTGCCAGGCACCACTAAGAATAACCTGGCTCAGTTGTCTTTGCATCTGCCCTTCAGGTGTTTATATAAATTGATGAGATCCTCCTGAACCTTCTCTAGGCTGAAGAGCTCCATCTCTTTCAGCCTTTCTGTATAGGAGAAATGCTTCAGTGCCTTCATCATACCTGTGGCCCTTGACTAATATGTCTCCAGTACATCCATATTTCTTTTACTGAGGAGCCCAGAACTGAGTCCAGTACTGTAGCTATGGCCTCACCAGTGCTGAGGAGAGAAAACTCACCTCCCTTGGTCGCTGGCAACATTTCTCCTAATGCAGCCCAGGGTATCATTAGCTCCCTTTGTGGCAAGGCCTCACTGTTGGCTTATGTTCAGCTTGGTGCCCATGAGGACTCCCTGGACTTTTTGAGCAAAGCTGCTTTCTAACTAGTCAGTCTCTAGCATGTACTAGTGCCTGCGGATGTTCCTCTCCAGGTGCAGGATTTTTAGTCCTGTTTGTTGAGCTGCCTGCCAGACAAGAATATGTACAAGAAGGAGTCTAGCTGTGCTCAGCCTGATCAAAGGAAGCAATTTTTCTGCACTGGAGCAGACTGAAATCTAAATCTTAAACTGAAGGCAGGGAAACAAATCCCAAGTTATATGAGCAAGGTTAAGTGACTAGATTCACCACAGAACCTCTGCACTGCGCTCTATGGTAGTCCTTTCTCTCCCTGTTTTAGTCCCCAGTTCAGCTAAGACTGGATACCCCTCCGTGGCATCTGTGGAATCAGGTTGGAGGATTCCAGCTACTTCTTTTCCCATTTCTACTTTAAAATGTCAAGAGAAGAACCAGTTTTGAGATATTTCAGTATTTCCTGCCTCATCCGGAAACTAGATATAAACAGGTAGTTCCACAAGCAGCAGAAGTGATGGCGCCTGCTTTCCCATGACCTTTTATCTCCTGTTTGGATTATCCTGCATCCATGAATCTGAGCTTTGTTCCAAACATTTCCCATGGGGTGGATCCTATACTGTTTCTCCTGCCATAGAAACTCTTCCATGAGCCTTTCCATCTGTATGGGAAGGGGTGAGATAGATTGATACATACGCTCATACAAACTCCAGATAGTGGAGAATCACACTCACATTGATCATAAAATGAGCAGCAAAGCAGTAGATATTCCTACAAGTGCAAGATATGGTAATAATGCTATTCAGATCTTTTTTTTTCACTGATTCCTTGTAGGAACAAAGGGACCCTTTGTTTCATCTTTTGGTCCTTCCCTGGCATGGATTCTTCTTGGGTTATATTAGACATGCCACAGCTTTAATCTTGCGTGGCAATTTTTATGTTTTCTATCTGGAATTGGACTTGGAAAGAATAGTTTAGAAGAAACAAGGAAATAATTAGAAAAAGAGATTATTGGAAAAAGTGTATCTTTGTTTAGGATTCAGTAAATATGGGTGACAGATGCTGAGAATGACATAGCGCACCAGATGTTTTCTGTTTATTAGGAAAAGGAAGCATTGGGGTTATAGAACAGTGTATCTATTTTTTAACCTTTCTGGCGGGTGCTGAAGGGAGGACTTGTATATGAAAATGTAATTTTCATAGACTTTATGTGAGGAAGATTAATCATCCTGTAAATGTGGGTCAGATGCTCAGCTGACGTAAAAATGATGTAATTTTACTGGACGTGGTGCAATTATGTTGATTTATACAAGCTAAGTATACCTTACCTACCTCTATATTTAATTTGTTTTCTAACTTAGAGTTGAGATCAGAACATAAGCAGTGTTCAGCACTCCTTCAGAAGTTAGTCCATGTCCTGGTTTAGGCCCATCAGAGAACAAAAAACCACCATTAGCCTCAAGTATCAAAGACCTGAGGATTGCCAAAGGGCAGGGAGAGCTTAATTGCCGCTTAAGGTGCAGGACAAAACAGACCAGGCTACTCGGCTTGCGGAAGAAAACAGAAAATAATTTAATGCAACACCAACTGAAGCAAAACCATAAAACCCCAAAACATAACCAAAACAAAACAACAAAGAGTGGTACAATGATGAAGAGTCCGACCAGCCCTTTAAGACCACCTGCTCCCCACCCCTCCCCTCTTCCTGGGCTCAGAGCCCTGATCCCGGTGTTTTCACCTCCTTCCCCTCTGAACAGCCCAGGGGGGCAGGGAGTGGGGGTTTCAGTCAGTCTATTCCTGATAGCTTCTGCTGATAGTTTGACAAACCTGATAGTTTGTCTCTCCTCAGGGCAGGTGGGCTCTGCACCAGTCCTCCCTGCACCTCCATGGGGTACCTCACACACAAGGCAGCTCATGGCAGCACATGGGCTGCTCCAATGTGCATTTATCCCAAAAGCTGCAGCTCCTCTCTGCCTCTCTTGTGGGGCTGCTCTGCGGTGCACAGGCTCTCCAGCATGTCCTGTGCGATGGCCACCCCCCTCACACAGTCTCTAGCCCGTCCGGGCGCACTCGCACAGAGCTGCTGCTGCCTCTCAGTTCTGCCGTTGCCATCCATAGGTTGCAGGGGTACCGCCTGCGTTCTCACCACGGCTTGCAGAGGGGTCTCTGGTCTGGTGCTCCTCCTTCCTTCCTCCTTCTCTGACTGTGGGATCCGCATGGTCGTCTCCATCTTGTACAACTCTTACACCTCCTGCCAAGCACTTCAAATTCCCGTCCCAGATTGGCACCAGATTGGCCCAGCCGGGCCGGATGTAGGTCTAAACCCAGCAGCCGGGGCAGGGTTCAAAAACTCTTTACTGGGTCTTCACTGCAACCGGCTCCCCCTGTTACCAAGCAAGAGCAGCTCCTTGCTAAACTATAACAGTCCATTATTTTAGGTGTTAGTAGAATGAAATGTCAAGACCTTCATACCTTAAACTGAAATCTAGCATGTAACTGTATGCAACTATATGGGAGGAGGACTTATTCTTGAGGGTATCAGTTTGTAATTTTTATTCTCAATCATTTGTTAACAGCTAATAAGGCTGCCAGACAGAATATGTCAGGATTCAGCTTGGACCAGTTTTGATAGGATAAATATGATAATAACCTTCTCTGGGTCTTGGGAAAAAAATAATGAAATAGTTAGAAATATCTTACAAATAATGATGTTTCTAAACAAAATCCAGTGCTTTTGAAGTTTGCTAACATACCTTAGCCATCTTGTAAATTCATGTGACTTGCAAAGAATTTCGAGAGTAGTTTGAGAAGTGCTTGAGACTTTCAAAGCTGTCCATGGAATATATAGAGACAAAGAAAACTTTTCAAAGCCCTTGAGTGATTTAATCTTCCAAATTATACTTGTAAAAGTGGTTGCGTACCTGGGAGCCTAAAATAGGTAGAAACTAGCAGAGCTTCTGTTGCTTAGGGGTTTACCAGATCTGAGCTGACCTGAGCTGATCTGAGCCGCTCACTAGAGCACAGTGACTTAAACTATCAGAGGCAGAATAACTTGATTAGTTCAGACTATATGACCATACATTGACTTCTGTGGATGTACTTCAAGGCTGTGATTTTTTTAAGTCAGTTGGGCATTATTAAATGCAAATGCCATCAGAGTTTACAAGGCCTGTTGCAGGGGTGCTCTGCAATTTGACTTCCCAGCAGAGATATCTCTCTGAGCCATGCCAAAGGTGAAGAGACAGCAGCAGAAATAAATGTTACCATGAACAGGAGTAAAAAGAAATTGTTTCTGTTTCCTTGGTATGATAAGTGAGCTGCTGAGAAAGCAAGAGCTAGTAATGAGTTGTTACGTGAAGAAGAAAGGATTGCATTGAGATAGGTATGGGGTGAAGGCTGCAAAGAGGTTAGGAACTGTTCCCACAGTTTCTCCTGGTCTTGGAAGGGCTATCTGAATTGTTATTTAATTCTCTCAGTGGTCTGCTGGCTGTAATTTAGAGATGGTTTCTGTGGCCAGCCTAGGGAAGAAGATTAGGCCCTCTCTAATCTGCTGCCTGTTGCTGGAGGTGTGTTTTTTTCTTTATCATTTTAGTTTCTAATTTTGCTATTGATTCTGCAAAAATAACTTTCCAATTTCAGACACAGAACAGTTTTTCTCATCTTATTCAGTGGAAAATGATGTCTGTTCCATCACTCAGAGACCACAAAGAAGATGATCCCCTGAAACACCTCCATAGCAATAATCAGCCACTTCTTAATCTTACATACCTGCGAAGAAAAAAAGCGGAAGTCTTTTTGAGTCGAAATGTTCTGTTTAGTATTGTATATAACAGCAATGATCTATTGTACCAGACATTACCAGAAATTCCAAGATTGTATTTGAAGTATAGGGTCTTGTGCATCATTTCCCTGATGATTTGATTGCCTCAAGATCATTTTATTCACTGGAAGTTTGGTTTAATTATACTAACATACATTCTTCATCTTTGCACTAGAGATCACACTCTGAAAATATTTAAGAGCTTAAAAATGCAGGTAGGATGTATTAGCTTTCTTCTAAGGTGCTGTTAAAAATCTCACTAGGCAAATCCATGTTTCCTTAGGCATGCAGATACAATAGAAAGTCTCACCTGAGCCTTTAGACAAACAGGCTCATGGAAAGCTGAGTTGATTAAAATGTGGTATGCAATCCCTACTGTAATCCACAGAGGCCAGTAAGTTTCTGGTCTCAAAACATCTACTGCAATATATAATACATTGTTTTTAGGTGACAAATATATTGACATTTCCCTGCTTCCTTTGGGAACCTATGAGTCTAAACTACCTCAGTGGAGCTGATTATTTTTTCCTGTAATTCATCCTAAAGTTTCCTTTGCATAACTTCATCCTATTACTCATAGTCTTACCTCACAGCCCATGGTCCCTCTGAAATCTAAAATTACATATGCTTGTATGTAATGCATACATAGCTACTTTCTGTGTCCCCTAGCACCATCATTAGATTACGTTCTACTTGGCTAGATTTTGAAAATCTTCTAACACAATCACTGTTGTGTCATTAACATGTAATTAATTGCTGGTTTAGCCTAGATTTGTGCCAGTTCATTAATGTTTTTGTGTTGCTCAGTTGCCACCCACCTCAGCTGCTCGCTATGTCAGTGCTGCAAAACAGATCTATACAATTCTAAACAAATATTGTGTTTAGAAGGTGAAAATCAACTTGTCCCTCTTCCTAGACTCCATTTGCCTGAGCACTCTAGCATGAAGTCATTATCTATAATTTTGTGTGTCATTTATTTCTTTCACAACTGTATTATAGGTGAAATACAAGCGGAGTCTTCATTGAAATGGAATGAATAGGCTCTGCAGGATTTTACATTTGAAAGAAAATGGAAAAAGAGCAGAAAACATCTATCAGTGCATATAACCCTGTATTTTGATATTGAGGGACAGACAGAAAATAGAGCAACTTTGTCAGTTCAGAGAGCAGAGGAGATAATATGCAGAAGAAAAGTACCCTGAGTCATTCTGCAGTTGGGATTTGTGAAGCATTTTAGAAGTCAGTTTTGCCTGTGGCTGGCATTCTTGGTACCATGTAGCAGGGCTAATTCATGTACTTCTGGACCTCTTTCAAAGCCATTAAAGTCCCACAGCTACAGCATGGCACTTTCTCCCCCCTCACCTTCCCAACTCCAAGTATCTTGCTCAGCGGGTAACAGCTCTGTAACAGCAGGAGATGGAAGCCACTGCCACATCTTCCCCTTCTGTAGGTTTCAAGCCTTTCCACAGGGATGGCAGTCAGCATGAAGCAAGTCATGGCACTCACTCAGTGGGACTTCAGTTGTATGTGCTGGAGGGGGAGCTGGTACAGAGGTCTGTGCTGCAGAACAGGCAGTGTTCAGGCAAATGCTTAAAAGAACCATAAGAACTTTTGAAAAAGATAAACTGTTACATCTTTATATTTGCCTCATGGTTTCTGCACTATTTTCTCCTCTCACTTTGCATTTCCAAATCCTTTGTCAGAGGCAGGATGAGCACCAACTTGCAACACAAGCTATGGAAATGACTGTGAGGTTTGAGAATGGCCAACTGAAGTGTGCAGAAAAAACAGCCCTATTGCCCTGCTCAGCAAAGCAGCCAGGACATGACCTGCAGATTTTGGTAGCATAAATCTCAGGTCTATAATCTGAGTTAAGAGCCAAAGGCTGTGTTATCAACAAAGCCACTTATTTTGTTAACTGTGCAATAAAAGGAGCAAGACCCTCTTTCCTGGCCTCTGGAGAAATGCTAGCTGTTAGCTCCTGGGACTTTTGCAATAGCTGTACGAGTAAATACAAGCAAAGCTGTGTCTTGGTGCACTTGGCAGCAAGACTGCTCTGGGCATTTTGACTGCTGGTAAGTGTTCTGACCACTCCAAATCCTCCAACTATTGCATTACGTCATGATCCAGGATTAATTCTTTGCCAGTGACTTGAAGGAATGAGAATTGCTACTTGTTTTACAAGAAGGGATAATAATGGAGATGATAAATCAAGGGGAACTGTTGCATCTCTTTGGACCCATGGAAGTTTTGTTACATTCATTTTATTATCAAATACTTTGCATTCCAGTGGACTACAAAGCTTCTTAGTCAACAAAAATAAGCACAACAAACTCCTAACAATCTGTAGTTACAGGGGACATCCCCAAGATAAAAGCTATCATTTAAAAAAATATGTTTTCCTATTTATGTTCTTTAATAACTCTTATGACTAGAACTTGAGGAAGGGTAAAAAGTCAAACACTTTTTATTCATAGCCCAGCCAATAAAATTCATCCACATGGTGGAGATATAATAAAACAAGTTTTATGAGAGAAGTCAGTAGTTTTCAATGGCACTCGTCTGGCAACATTAGAAAATATATGATACTTTCTACAGCATTGTGGAACAAATAAATGACATTCAGAGCACAATCTTCTGCCTCTTTTGAATCTGACCCAAATGCAAATCTCAAGAGGAGTTTCAAAATCTCACCTAAAGCAAGATTTAAGTTTGGATCCAGACTTAACGTAGGCAAAGGGAAGAAATAAGGAAGTCCTTAAGGAGTATGAAAAGGTAAGTATTAAATTCACACTCCAATTTCAGTCAAGAATCTCTGAGATAAGACAGAGATTTAAAAAATGAAAGCTAAGTTGATGGCCCACTAAACAGCTTGGACAGTCACTTCAGCAGAATTTCAAAGAATATTGAAAATAGAGGAAAACTATGCAAAAACCAGCAAAATATCCACCCAGATCCAGGCTGAAGGATGCAGCAGGTGTCTGGACATCTAGGACAAAGTCAGTAAATGTGGTTTCTAAGTAGACTGTAGTCCCAGATTATGAATATTATTAATTAATCTCAATATTGAAGAGTTCATAGAATCATAGAATGGTAGGGTTGGAAGGGACCTTTAGAGATCATCTAGTCCAACCCCCCTGCTCAAGCAAGTCCACCTAGATTAGGTGGCATAGGAACGCTGTAAATGTGGTTAACTCCCCTAAAAAATGCCCCATGGATAAGACACTGAAACTACTTCACTACACTGCTTTTAGAAGAACACATATATTTGATTAATCAACACTGATATGAGCATGTTGAATTACAGGGTTTCAAATAAGCTCTGCGGAAGGATCAAATAAGAACATTGTCACTAGATAGCTTAGCAATTTTAGCTGTTTAAATAACCTTATTTCATAAAGTGCAAACATTTCACTATTTTCTTCTCACATGGCACCTGATGAGAAAAATTATTCTCCAGGCACTTTGTGTTTGCTTTGGTAGCAAACCAAAACTGTGAGGCAAGAGCCAGAGCAGGATGGCAGTCAGATTTGCTCTAAGCACCTTGTGAAATATGGTGCCTTTTCAAAGGCCCACGTGCTGGTAACAGTACATAACAATCTGCATTTTCCTGTGTGGTGGTTTACCCTGATGTC
>WBNH01004865.1:0-12504 GCA_013401255.1 Urocolius indicus
AGCTGAGGCTGCAAAAGCCAGGGCACAGGCGAGTGCTGTTCAGTGTACAGTGTCAGGGCCGGGCTGGGGCTCTGAGCTCTCTCCTCCCTTCTCCCTGCAGCAGATCACAGTCTCATCTGGGACCCTCACATGCTTTTGCCCCCCAAACCTTTGCCCTGCCCTGTGCCCTGTGCCCCTTTCTCCTGGGCACTCTCCAGGCTCTGGCAGCAGCCCTCCAGGAGCTGCTGCAGTCCCGACCCTGCAGCTCCTCGGCCGCCGCCACCTGTTAGGGACTCGGAACTGGCCATGGACGGCTGGTCCCAGTGGCCCCCCCAGCCCCGACAGCGACAGATCCTGGCCCATCAGCAGCAGCCCACGGAACACCCACCCCCATGGGGTGCTGCCCCCTCCTGGCCCCTTCCTCCCCTGCCCAGCTCTTCCAGGCTCTCGACACCCCCTCACCGAGGACCCCGCTCACGAGGCCAGTGCAGGGCCGCCAAGATCCTGAGGGGACTGGAGCATCTTCCTTGTGAGCAAAGGCTGTGGGAGCTGGGGCTGGAGGAGACTGAGGGGGGAGCTCATTAATATCGACAAATATCTCAGTGGTGGGTGTCACTTTGTTTTCTGTTGTGTTCAGTCACAGGACAAGGGCTGATGTAAAGAAGCTGGAACACAACAAGTTCCATTTAAATGTAAGGAGCAACTCCTTTAGTGTTTCAGTGAGGGAGCCCTGGCCCAGGCTGCCCAGGGAAGGTGTGGAGGCTCCTTCTTAGGAGGTTTCCAAACAAACCCACCTGGACACGTTCCTGTGCGACCTGATCTAGGTGGGACCTGCTGTATAAGGGGAGTGGACTGGGTGATCTTCAAAAGTCCCTTCCAAACCCCACCATTGGCTGATTCCAAGGTGCGTGGAAAATGCTCCTGGGCGTTTTCTGCACCCAAACTTTGGCTTGCTTCAATACCCAGAGGAGTTACGACAGGAGTCTCGCTCGTGGAAAACACGGCACCGTGAGCGCCTGGGTTGGGGTGTTTGCACCGGTTCCTGGCAGCGGAGAGGACACACAGAGCAGCTTCTGAGGGGCTGGCCCCAGAGCCCAGGCTCACGCCAGCAGCCCGGCACGCAGCCAGGCACAGGCCGTGTCCCGTCCGGCCACCGCCGGGAAAGCGCCTCGGGGAGAACGTCACGGAGCGTTCTCAGCGAGCCCCGGCGCCCGCCGCGTTCTGCTGCTCCTACGCTGCCACAGCGGGGACACGGCCCCGGCGCTGCCTCCCGGGAGCGGCGGGACAAGCCCGGTGGCCGCTGCTGACCCCCAAACGGGGCCGGGCCGGAGCCAACCCTCCTCCCCCGCTCCTCCCTTTCTTTCCCGGGCCGTGCGTGCTGCCGTGGCGGCGGCGGGGCGGGCACAGGGGCGATGGGGCGGGCACAGGGGCGATGCCGCGGCCACTGTCCCGCAGCGCTCAGCCGCTGCCCATGGCGGGCGCGCCGTGCAGCGAGCTGCTGGACTACAAGACGGCGAAGTTCGCGCTGACGCGGAATCGGCGAGTTGGGCTGCTGCAGCGGCTGCTCCAGCTCGGGGTGCTGGGCTACCTGCTGGGGTAGGGCTCGGCGTGCTGGGTACCTGCTGGGACACGGCTCTGGGTGCTGCGTACCTGCTGGGGTAGGGCTCTGGGTGCTGGGAACCTGCTGGGGTAGGGCTCGGNATGGGGCGGGCACAGGGGCGATGGGGCGGGCACAGGGGCGATGGGGCGGGCACAGGGGCGATGCCGCGGCCACTGTCCCGCAGCGCTCAGCCGCTGCCCATGGCGGGCGCGCCGTGCAGCGAGCTGCTGGACTACAAGACGGCGAAGTTCGCGCTGACGCGGAATCGCCGAGTTGGGCTGCTGCAGCGGCTGCTCCAGCTCGGGGTGCTGGGCTACCTGCTGGGGTAGGGCTCGGCGTGCTGGGTACCTGCTGGGGCAGGGCTTGGGGTGCTGGGTACCTGCTGGGGTAAGGCTCGGGGTGCTGGGTACCTGCTGGGGCAGGGCTCGGCAGGTACCTGCAGGTACCCCGCCTCGCTGCAGGTGGGTGCTGCTGCTGCGGAAGGGCTACCAGGACACGGACCGAGCCCCGCGCGCCGCCGTGGTCACCAAGCTGAAGGGGACGGCGGTGGCCGAGGCGGGGGACGCGGGCCGGCGGCTGTGGGACGCGGCGGACTTCGCCCGGCCCCCCCAGGTATGAGCGCCGGGCGCCGCAGCCGCCCCGGGGCAGGGAGCGAGAGGACCGGGACGCGCTGTAAACCCAGCTGGAAGGTGTCCGCTCGCTTCCTTAGGGAGACAACGTGTTGTTTCTGGTGACCACTTTCATCGCTACGGCGCAGCAAACGCAGGGCGCCTGTCCCGAGGTAGGTGCGCGCTGCCCGCCCGCAGCACAGCGCCCGCGCTTGCATTCACGCAGCCGCTCGGGGCTTAGTCACTCGCGCTTGCTCTGTCACACCTACCTGCATGAACACGGATGCCAGCAGTCTGCCAGAGTCACTGCTTGCGTCTCGGTGCGCGGTGACGCGGTGATCTGTACAGGCTGCTTTGCCTGCTGCCGTAGGACAAAGGCCACTGCGGGGAGGCTGAGCTGTGTTGCCCCATTGCTGTTCCATGTGTGCAGCGTGGCTGGCATCAGCACTGCCCTCCACAGCTGATACCCCTGATACCCGGGTTCCTTCTTGAGTCTCCCGTGTGTACTTGGTTGAATGACTTGCTGCTCCAGTCTCTTCCTTCTGTTCTGCCATTTCTGCTGATGCATTTACACACGCTCCCTGCATACCTGTGTCATGTTGCCTTTCTACCTCTCTGCTGCAGGACTCATATCCTCTCCATCTTAGTGTCCTATTGTTAGGAGGGGATGGAGCACAAGGTCTAAGTGGTATTCCTGCCAGCCAGCACTTAGTGGTATGTGTTGCCTGGGAGAAATCTTCCTTTGAAGGCTTGGTTCAAGCCAGCTCCTCAGCTGAAGTCACCCAAGCTGGACTCTGCTTGGCAGACAGCAGCAAATGCCTTTTAAGCAGAGCTACTGCTGGCACCTTGTGCCTGAGCCAAGAACTGTTTGTCCTGCTGGTCCCGTTGGCTTTTGCAGTGGCTGCTGTGCTGTGCCTGGCCTGATCCTGCTTCAGGCAGGCTGCTGGGTCAAGCTGCTCTCAAACACAGTCCACAGACTGTGGGAGAGGAGGAGTCAGCCCCAGCTTTGTACCGGGGGAGGGGGGGGAAGATGGTGTTAATGATACCCCTGCAAAACACTGAGAACTCCTTGACAGTCCTGATAGCTGCAGGAATGTTTGCAGATGGACAAATGTGCCCAGAACACCCCTGGGCGGCTCTGGATGCTCATTTCCAGTGTGCAAGCCAAGGACAGAGAGCAGAGGGTTTCACCCCATTCTAGTGCAGTGGTGTGTCTGGGTGCCTGTCACAGCCTGCACCCCGTGCTGCTCTCCAGTACTTTCTCAGTTCCTGGCTTTGGGGCTGTAGCTGACACTCATGTTTGGAAAGCTTTGAAGACAAAGCAGTGACAGCTTTTGACTTTGCCAGAAGTTCTGAATGACTTCTTTGCCAGAAGTTCTCCATGACTAAACCTGCTGTGTTGGCACACCAGTGGAAAGTCTTTCTGGGGAGACAGCAGCTGAACACAGGACGGGTTGTTGTATCAGCTGAGCTCTGTGCTGAGCTGAGATCTGTGGCTGAGCTGTGACTTAGGCAGATCTTGTCAATGTTAATCTGGAATACTTTGAGTGGTTAGAAACCCACTGCCTCTGTGAGATGCGGTGAAGGTTACTAAAGCTGATCCATGCAGATTTAGAGCCAGAAGTGCATTAGTCAGGTGGCGCATCCACTGTGCCCAGACGTCAGCTCTGGGGCTGAGGGACCATTTTGCTCCAGTCATGGTCTCTGGCACATCCAGCAGTGCTCAGCAATTCAAGGTCCAGATGCTGCTGATGAGTGGGCACTGGTGAGTGGCACTGGTGAGTGGCCCAGAGCAAGGCAAGACCGTGTCCTAAGGGGATGATTCTGGGAGAAGCCTCATCCTTCGTTGCTCACACGTGATGCTGCTGGTGGTTTGCACTCCCAGAAAGTTCCCTTTGCTGCTGAGCTGCTGGTGTGTGGCTGCTGGGAATCAGCAATTGCTCCTAATAGGATTTAAGAATAAAGTCACTCTCTAGCCACAGATCTGTGACCACAGAAAGTAAATATAAACCTTTCAGCCCTGAGTTTCAAGGTGCTGAGGCTGCCCTGGGCCTGGCTTCTGACTCTGGAACTGGGGTTTCCCCGCCTGCCTTTAGTTCTCTGTGTCCTTCTGGGCTGGAGGAGGTGCGTTTCTGATAGTCTGGTGACTCCTGTGGTGGCCTGGGAGTAGCTGGGGGAAGATGTGACTCATATTCCACCCCCTCTCCATCCTTGCTCTGAATCAGAGATTTTTGATGCTCCTGGTGATCAGATGGCTACAGAGTGAAGGCAAAGCTTTCTCTGTCTCTAGTAAAACTCATGTTATGGTGTATTTAGGGTCTTTGCAGCCCTTCCTTGGGGAAATTGTGGTGGTGCTTTGCAAGATACTCTGCCATTAAGGCTCTCCTGAAGCCAACTGTGCTTGTTCCTAGCCCCAGCCAAAGGTCCCAGCTATCACAGAATAGGGAGGGTTGGAAGGGACCTCTAAAGATCATCTAGTCCAACCCTCCTCCTAAAGCAGCTTCCCCTGGCTCAGGGGGCACAGGAACGTGTCCAGGTGGGTTTGGAAACCTCCTGAGAAGGAGCCTTCACACCCTCCCTGGGCAGCCTGGGCCAGGGCTCCCTCACCTCAGCACCAAAGGAGCTTCTCCTTAAGTGGCACTTTTTGTGTTCCAGCTATTGTCCATTACCCCTTGTCCTGTCATTGGACACTACAGAAAAACATACTTGTAAGTATTAATAAGACCCCCCCCCACCCAGTCTCCTGCAGACTAAACAGCCCCAGGTCCCACAGCCTTTCCTCAGCAGGAAGATGCTCCAGTCCCCTCAGCATCTTGGTGTTCCTGCACTGGCCTCTCTCCAGCAGTTCCCTGTCCCTCTGGAGCTGGGCAGCCCAGAACTGGACACAGGACTCCAGATGAGGCCTCAGCAGCTGTGACAGAGCAGAGGGGGAGCAGAATCTCCCTTGGCCTGCTGCAAGCAGCAAGTGCCCCAGTGAGCGTGGAGGCAGGCGGGAAGGGTTGCCCCTCAGAGATGCCTCTCTCCTCGCTGACTGGAGGCTTGGCTAGGTTCCTGCCACAGTGGATGTCTCCTGGAAACCTTTGGGATGTGCCTGGAGACCCAGAGGCAGGCACAGAGCTGCGGGTGAGTGGCAGCATGGCACCGGGCTGTGTGGTGCAGTGACGGCGTTTCTCTCTCTCTCTCTGTGTTTCTCAGAGCCCCTCCATCCTCGATGCAACGTGCATGGAAGATGCAGATTGTCCCATGGGAAACCCAGTGGTTCATGGCAATGGTACTGGGTGTTTTAACCCTCATAACATCATGTCATCCCTCATGCTTGGTAACAGACAGCTCCACGAAGGTGCCCAGTTGCCCCAGCTCGGTGCTTTTGGAAGCTCACAGCACTGCTCCCCAGCTGTTTGTGCTTGGCAAAGCCTCACAGTGACCCATCACAGCTGGGTGAGAGAGTGCTGCAGGCGCAGGCTGCTGTCACAGCAGAGACAGGGGGCCTTCATTTCTAGTGTTGGCTGCTGGAAGTGAAACCAACCTGCCATGTGGCTGGCAAGTTTTTCCTCTGTAATACAGCCTGGCTTTGGTTTTGTGCTGATTAGTGCCAGTTCACCTGGAAAAGGTTATTTGGGCTCGAGGAGGCTGCTTGCTAAAGTTGTGTGTGTGGGATTGTCCCAGCTCGTGTCCTCCCCTGGGGAGTGGGGTGGCTTCAGCAGCCGTGGGGCAGGACAAGCTGCACTGAACACACGTGCTGGCTGCCTGTTGTTGTAAAACATTCAGCCTTGAGGGAAGGTTTCACCCCAAAGTTATTGGGTGGGGTAAACACTGAAGATGATCCCAGGGTGGCCTTTGTGGTTCAGGTTTTGGGAAGGCCAGAACAAGTGGACACTGTCCCAGGAGGGAAACTGCAGAGAAGGCGTTTTGAGAAGGAATGACAGATGGTATGTGTCGTCTCTTTTCTAGGGATAAAGACTGGGAAATGTGTGAAGTTCAACACCAGCCATTCCACCTGTGAGATCTATGGCTGGTGTCCTGTGGAGAACAACACCCTGCCCAGGTAAGCATGGGGTGAGGAGACCAGGCCTTGAGAGCTTTGGTTCCTTCCCACTGCTCTCTGTAACCAGGGGCCTGGTCATAGTTTCCTGAGGGGAAACGAGGCTGAAGGAGCTCTTTGACATTGATCTACTGGTCAGTTCAAGGCAGGGCACTTCTTGCACCTGTCCATTGTAGCCATAGCCCTGGGATTGTGGAAGAGGCTTCAGCGTGGGGGGAATGGGGATGTGCCTTGGCCCCTCCCTGGGCAAATTTTTTAGTTCATTGATGGTTGTTTTCCAGGAAACCTCTTCTTGCTGAGGCAGAGAATTTCACTCTATTTATTAAAAACACTGTCCACTTCACCAAGTTTAACTTCTCCAAGTAAGTATGATGCTCCTCCAGCAAGGCTGTGTGTACAGCCTCTGCCCTGAGAGGCCACATGCCATCCAGGGTGAGTTGTGACTCAGGCAGCTGTGGCTCAGGGTGCTGTGTTCAGGGGGAACACCAGGCATTTCAGTGGCACTTACATTTGCAGATGTGAGGGCAAAATGGGATGGGGAGCCCTCAGAGAGAGAGAGAGAGAGAGAGACTGGTGTCCATCTGCTTATCTATATCAACACAGACAGGGCCAGACAAGGCCAGTCCTTCCCAAGGTCTCATTTTAGCCCATATGTTTGTGCATTTTTAGCCCCTGCAAAATGGTCTCACAGAGGCCCAGTAAAGGGCTGCACTGGCTTTGCATCCCCAAGCACGCAGACTGCTGCCTTCCTCTGGCTCGGGGCAGCTGCACTGCCCATGCTGCCAGCTCCAAAACACTAACTCAGGCTGGGTCACTGTCTCACAGCAGTGGGAGCCAGGTGCTGGGTAGAAAAGAGAAGCACAAAGGCAGAGGTGAAGGAGAGGAGCTGGGAGGGGAAGGACCTTGGTAGGTACTGTAAAGGAAGAGAACTCCATACTCCATGTGTGGTTCCTCTGGGCTGGTTTCCTTCTACCCTCTGTCCAGCTGAGGCTTTAGGATAGGCAATGACTCCCTCTGAAGCAGGAGCATAAGTGGTCCCACTCCAGTGGGAAAGTCTCCTCTCCAGTGCTGCAGTGGGGCTCCCTGACCCCCTACAGCCCCCTCCAGCCATCGCAGCTCCCCCTCCTCCTCTCTCTCCCGTCTCAGGTGCAATGCCTTGCAAACCAACGACTCCACCTATTTCAAGAGCTGCACATACGATCCACACCTCAACCCCTCCTGCCCTGTCTTCCGTGTCCGTGACATGGTGGAGGCAGCAGGAGAGACCTTTGAAGAGCTTGCGCTGCTGGTACTTGTTTGTACGGAGGATGGCTCCATGTTCCCCAGGGCTGTGGGGGGGCAAGGGGCAGGAGACAGGCCAGGCCCCTGGAATCCCAAGGGAATGTGTGGCCTGTGAATGTGTGAAGAGTCAGGAAGCCGGCAGGTCTCTGTCCCTGTGCTTCCCTGGGAGTGTGTTTTGTTGTGTTGTTGCAGGGAGGGAGCGTTGGAGTTCGCATTGACTGGGACTGTGACCTGGATCACCCTGCTGCCCAGTGTCAGCCACAATACTCCTTCAGCCTGCAGGACAGGAGGTACAACTTCAGGTGAGGATGCTGGGACGGCGGCCACAGGGGCCTGTGGGTTGAGCACACGGCAGCTGGTGGCAGCTCAGCCTCCCCCAGTGATGCTGTGATGGGAGCCACGGGGCCGACAGGCCGTGGGGCTCAGCACAGGGGCTGTCTGCACCCTTGGGGCTCTCTTCTGCTTGGAGCTGTGTGAGGCATCACCTTGCACCTAAGGGCAGGGACACAGCTGCCCAGGCCTGTGCTGACCCTGGAGCGCACGAGGAGCCGCGTGTGCTGCCGGGGACCCCACTGGGTGCCAGCCCAGGGACCAACCCCTGCCTGCTGCAGGGCACAAGGTGTCACAGACACGAGGTGGCTCCAGCAGCCTCCTCTCCCCAGTGCCTGCCAGAGGTGCCGGGGCTGAGTCCCATGTCTCCTGCAGAACTGCCTCTTACTACCGGGACCCCCAGCAGCGGCTCTATCGGAACCTGCTGAAGCTCTACGGCATCCGCTTCGACATCTCAGTGCACGGGCAGGTATGAGCTCCTCTGCAGGCCCTGTCCCCAGGGCTGGCTCCTTGCACTGCTCCCTGCTGCTCTCTCCTGCAGCCAGCCCGTTGCCTTCCCGCTGGCATCGCTGCTCCCCACCCCGGTGAGCCCTTCACCTCTTCCCAGAGCTTTCCAAGCAAAGCAGGAAAAAAATGGTCTATCCCATTTGAAGAGAAGCTTCTTGGTAATGCCCAGAGCAGGGAGACTTCCCTCCCTGAGGGTCTGGCATGGGTGTTGGGAAGTGCTGGGCCCTGCAGGCACGGTGAGCTTGTCTGGGCAGAGGGCCCGTGGGCTTCTCAGAGGGTCTCGTGGTGGCAGCACCATGGCAAAGATCAACCTGAACTTTCTGTACCTGGACAATTTAATCCCTCTTGATTAATTGTACCCTTGGAGAGAAAAGACACGAGCATGGTCGTGGCTGATGCTGCTCTATCCAGCATCACTGACATACTCATTACTCACCTGTGCTGAGAGGGTTTGCCACCTCCAGAGATGTCCAGAGCTGCCTGTGGTGCGTCACAGTGGCCTTTTTACCTGAATCATGCGGTGCAGGACAGGGCGCACCGCTTCTGGGTAGTAAGACCAGATTTGGGAGGTGGGAAACAGGGAAGAGAAGAACCTGAAAATCTCTTTCCTTGGAGGTACCAGAGCAGAGACAGATGACATCAGGCCATACTGTTGGCTGGGATGTCGTTCTGTGGGTGGCAGATGCTGGGGTCCTGCAGCCCGAGGGATGCTCCTGCCATGCTGCAGGTGTCCGTGGGTCACAGCAGCCTCTGCTGCCTCAGTCCCTTCTTTGACAGCCAAAGGGGTTTTTGAGTTCAGGCAGCCAGGTTCCTACAGCTGGGCAAGGAGAGATGACCCCCTCCAGCACATCCCTGGTTTTAAGCACACTGCCCCATGGGCCAAGCCCCCAGCCTCCCCCCACTATCTCTCACCAGGCTGGGAAGTTTGGCATCATTCCTGCTGCCGTCAGCTTCGGCACCGGCATCGCCCTCTTTGGCGCTGTGAGTACCCCACACACACTCCTTCCCTCGGGTCGGTGGGCTGGGAGCTGCCACTGCTCTGTTGTTCCCCTTGCCTGGGCACAAGGCTCCCTGGGGGCAGGGGGTCTGGCAGGGTGGTAGCTCCTGTGTTCCTGGTGCTGCCAGGCCAGGGACCCCAGGCTGTGCCAAGGGCAGCTCTGAAGGATGTCGGGGTGGGTGCTGACCACGGGAAAGCACACGGCTGGGATGCTGCTGGACGGTCTCTTCTGCTGCCATGGCTGAAGGGCAGGGCAGCTCCTCTCTGTGTTTCTCCCCTCACCCTGAAGGGACACAGTGTGTGGACATGGAGTTATGGTCATTGAGACAGGTAGCCCCTTGCAGAGCACTTCAGTGGCTCTTCCCTTTCAGCAGGGTAGCAGGCAGCCCAGGGTCCCCCACTGCCCCCTCCTTCCTCCCACACCAGCTCATCCCAGTCCCTTACTGGTTGTGATGGAGTCACTCTGCTGGCCCAGCCCTCCCCCTGTGCCTGTGGCAGCCCAGCTGATGGTGTCTAAAGCCCTTCTGCAGCTAATGGGAGTGGATTGGGTCAGAGAATGGGAGGTGGAGCTGCCTGGGTGGCCTGGGCCAGGGCCAGGGCCAGGGCTTGTGGCCCCCAATGCTGGCTGAGTGCTGGAGCTTGGTAGGAGCAGGGCAGAGGGTCTGGCACTGCTCAGGAGGCTTCAGTGCTGACTGCCCTGCTGTGCTTGTCTGTCTCCAGGCCACAGTGGTGTGTGACCTGGTTCTGCTCTACCTGGATGCAAAGGCTGACTTCTACTGGAAGGAGAAGTTTGAGGAGGTAAGGATGGGGCCATTTGGGTTGCAGTGAAGCTTTTTTTTTTTTTTCAGGCAGACTTCATAATTTTCTGCTCCTTGATTCACAAGATCTGGGAAAACCCCATGGCAGCAGTTCTTAGCATTCGACTCCTGGGCTTGGTGACTGGTCTGAGCTGAACTGCTGCTGAGTTTAATGGGCACAGACAGCAGAGGGGGAGAGAGGGACCCAGCTGGTGCGTGGACTCCAGGGAAAGCTGTAGCCTCCATGGGAAGGAGTCCTCAAGGGGACCTCACTGTAGAAATCTGACCCCGCTCCACGTTATTCTCCCTCTTCCGAGCTGAACCTGGCCGAGCTCCATGTGGGATGAGCAGTGCTGGTGCTGCAGGTTGGGGACAGGTTTTCTTGCCACGTGTGATTCCTGCTTTGGCACTGCCCATCCCTGGAGAATCAGGGAGTTGCAGGGGGTTGGCTGGGAGGCCCCTGCAGAGCAGGAGAGCTGCCAGCCTCAGCTTGGGGCATCTGCAGCCTTTCTAGCCAAGTCTTAGGAACCGAGATCCCCCAGATCCTGGTGAACTGCCCCAGCGCTGCTCCATCCAGCACAGGATGCTCCTCTACCAGGGAAAAGAGATTTTGTTCCTAATGCCTGACTTCAAACCACAAGTGGAGTGGGGAGTGTCAGACAATTAATCTGGTCACATGGGACTGGGCAAAGCCACATGGGACCACCTGCGTGGGCAGGCTGTCCTGAGTATTCCAAGCTGCCCCTTTCCTTCACAGGCAAAACCCCCTAAAGGTAAGAGTGAGGCTGCAGCGTGGGGACATGGGGAAGGGTCCAACCACAACCCTCCTCGCTCCAGAGCAGCCTCCAGGTAGATGTGAGGAAGAGGCATGGCTGCAGCCCCCACTGAGGCAGCCCAGTTGCCCCATCCCTGGTGTGTGCTGCTGCGGTTGGGGTCTGCCTTGGCTGGAGAAACACTTCCATCAGCAGCAGTTCTTGGCTCCTGGAGCATGAAGCCACCCCCTGTGCAGCTGCCAGCCCTTGACAGCAGGGTTGTGCTGCCGAGCTGCTGCTGCCCAGCTAAAGAGGCTTAAAGCACTTGGCACTTCACGTTCCAGCGAGCCACGGGCTTTCATTTCCCGTCAGAAATGGGGCTGTGGTGAAATAAAGCTGTTTGGAAAGTGGGAGGTGACTCTGCTCTGTGTCCGGGGGTGGCTGCAGAGGTCCTGTGGTGCCGCAGTTGCACCCTGAAGGAAGCTTCACCGCTGCAGCCCCATCCTCCCGGGCTCCCAGCGAGGAGCAAGGGCTGCCCTCAGCGGCAGGGCTGCTCCCCCTGCATCCCCTGTCCTCCTGAGCTCAGAGGGAGGAGCAGGGCTGCGCTGCCCTGCGGCTGGACACAGGGAGGGTGTCCGAGCCGAGCCCCCGGGGCTGGTGCTTGCTGGGGGGGGTGCAGTGGCTGCCGCCCCCCGGGGTCCTGCCCGTGCCCGGGGCTGATGCTCAGCGAGGCCAGGGGTTGATTGCTGTGTGTTTTGGCGGTGTTTTCCCCCGGGCTGTGCCGGCTGCGGGAGCCGCACACGCGGCTCGGAACCGTGGCGGGGGGAGGGTCCGAGAACCGTTTAATGCTCCCGGCCGGGACGGACGGCAGAGCCGGGGGGGTTCCCCCAGCATCGGCCCGGCCCGGCCCCGGCGGCCCGCGGGAGCTGGCGCAGGCCGAACCGCGCCGTGAGCCGCCGCGACATGTCCCGCAGCGCCGCGAACGCGGCCGCCGCCTCGGCCACGAGCAACGCGAGGAACAGGCAGCGCGCGGCCACCTCCAGCGGCAGCAGCACGACGTGGCCGTCCGTCAGCAGGAACAGCAGCACGGGCAGCTGCATCAGCACGGACAGCAGGAGGAAGCCGGCCAGCTCGGGCACCTGCAGGGCCAGAGCCCGCTGAGGGGGGGTCGCAGAGGCCGGGGCAGCCCCTCGCAGCTCCGGGAGCTCCGGAGCCGTGCCGCCGCGGAGCTGGGGCTCTCTCGAGCCTGGAGCCCGGAAGGGATGCGGCAGGACAGGGAGGGATGAGAGTGCCGCCGTGCCCTGCCCCCGGGTCCCTCCCGGCGCAGCTCCGGGCAGGCTCAGACGCGGCGTTACCTTCTCCTGCAGGTTCCCCACGGAGCCCAGGTACAGGCGGCAGCCCTCGGCCAGCGACAGGATGAGCAGGGCAGCCACCAGCAGGAACTGGTAGTGCGGCGGCAGCAGGTGGTACTGTAAGGGGGGACACAGCCTTGTCCCTGCAGCCCCTGCCCAGCTCCCTGTGCCCGCTGCCTCCTGCTCAGCTCCTCTTGCTCTGTCTTTGCCCTCATCTCCCGTGCTGCTGCCCAGAGGAGGCTCCTCTCCTCTCCTCTCC